>JAYDZE010406688.1:0-16838 GCA_034509125.1 Monilaria moniliformis | reverse complement strand
TATATATATACTTTAAATTTGAAATATAGCCTACTTTGGACCAACAAATTGGGTGCCTTGAGTATCCACTCGACCAAGCCATGTAATTCTTTTTAATTATTTATTTAGATTAATAAAACTGCACTAATTATTGGTTCGTGCATATATTTTAAATTTAGAAAATATTGATAACATTCGAATTCGAAAATTTTCATTTAAAGACTCGTTTTTAATTCAAAAAAAAAATGGAAACGATACTAATTTTTGGCCAGACAATTGGTTCGACCATTCAATGAACATTGATCAACTAAAGCCTGCTAAATGCCATGTGGGGTTTTTGGCAAGACAATTGGTTCGACCATTCAATGAACATTGATCAACTAAAGTCTGCTAAATGCCATGTGGGGTGAATTGTTGAAAAATTAATCTAACAAGTTAAAGGGATTTGGTTTAATTATTTTAAGAGTTGATGCAATAGCTAAGTTGGAGAGATCCTTCCAATATAATTGGGACGACGACTTAAAAAAATAAAACAATATTTTATTTAGTGGATGGATAAGTTCGTCGTCGGCATATATGAGCACCGTCATGAAATTTTGTATTGATCACGTTATCGGTTGTATAATTGTTTCTGAAATATTGAACTTTGCAACTAGTTTTTGTCCTTTTCTTTTCTTCTCTCTGCTATTAAGACAAACTGACCATTGTTGCAACATGCTTACTATAAGCTAATTAGGAAGAAGAAGAAGAAAAAAGTAGCCAGCAAATTATCTTGAAAAATATAAAAATATATCTGAAATTTTTTAAAATTCAGAAAAAACATTTATATAGATATGTATATACATATATGGTGGGTTTGGGGTGGGGTGGTGTGTGGGGTGGGGAGGGGTATTTGCTGAAAGGCTGATATATATATATATATGGTGGGTTTGGGTGGGGTGGTGTGTGGGGTGGGGAGGGGTATTTGCTGAAAGGCTGGCTTAGTCCCTGAGAAATTAAGTGTATAGAATTTATTTTTATTTGAATATATATGAATAAGCTCCACAAAATCATTTATAGTAAGGAATCGATGTTATTTGACATGATTTTTTCGAAAAATAGTACTTGTCCATAATTATTTTCTTAATTTTTGTTGGATCAAATATATTTGAGATTTACAAAAAAAAAAATACAAATATTGTAAATATATATAGTCACCATTTCAAACTTTCTTGTTTGGAATGAATCCATCTTGAGATATTGATGTCATTGCAAATCGTGATCTCAACTGTTTATATATATATATATATCCATTTAATTAATATCACACTCCCTCCGTCCACCAAAAATAGTCTCATTGGTGGACGACACGAATTTTAATGTATAATTGGTAAATTAAGAGAGATATAAATAAAAAGTGATTTGAGAGAGAAAAAGTGATTGATAAAATATGAGAGAGGGAAAAAAAAAAAGTAATTGGAGAGATAAAAAGTGATGGGTCATAATGGTATAAGTTGTAAACAAATTGATGTTTAGGGGTATTGTATTGTGAGAAATTTTTTATAAATAAAATGAGACTATTTTTTATGGACGGACCAAAATAGAAAAACAGAACTATTTTTCGTGGACGGATGAAGTATTTTTTAAATCAATTTATTTCTAAATAATAGATTGGGTAGTCATCTTAGGTGCATGTCTCTGTCTGAATCAATATAAAAAAATATGTAAATATAATATAATTCACTCTAAGATTATTAAAATAATATTTAAAATATTATTCCCGGATGTTTGATTGGACCGTATGTGGGCCTTTGGAGCACATTTTGCATTATTGAATAGGGTTGCTATATATATAGTAGTAACTTTTGTGCCGTGACGCTACAAAACTTAATTTTGGTGGGCTCCGAACATCACACGCTAGAAGAACTGCTATTGATTGACATATGTAGCACGGGAAGTCATAGTATTTTATTTATTTTGCATATATATATAATGCATCTGAATTATATATTAACACAGAACTAAAACCTAATCTTGATCATTGGATCAGGATCGAACCATTATACTTGTGCCACATGTCTTATTTTTTTAAATATATTAAACCAAAAAGGGCATATTTGGTAATCCAAATTTGTTTGTTCATGGTAAGTGATTATATAGTAGGAGATTTAGGCTATTTTTTAGAAAAACTGATTTTTATTTGATTTTCGTATATAACATCTAATATAATAATATTTTCCTTTTCCATATCAGATTAATGTTTTAGTTTTTTAGTTTTGCAGAACAATAAATTTTTTTAGTTTGTTAATATTCATACGTATACCAATCTAAATTGTTATCATCACAATGTATAAATCAATACATTATACAACTTAAAAAATATTTGCACACAAGTCAATTTTGATCACCACAGTGTATAATGTCGATCAATATATATGGAATAGGTGATCATATCAAAGCATTCTAATTGTCATCACAATGTACATACGAAACAAAAGAAAATACTTAATTTAGTATACAAAAAAATGCACACAATCTATTCAAGTGATAATAGCAGGGTCATTTATGAGCATTTCGAATCAGAAAAAAAAAAAAAAAAAAGACAAATGGGTGTGGAGATTGCTAAAGAACTGCATTAACTATTTATTGAGATATTGTGGACATGCTCCATAATCGCCGACTGCCATAATAAATAGAAGACATGTATTTTTTAAGTTGGTCAATTATACCTTTTAATGATTTTCAATATTATTATGATGCATCGCGTGTTTATAAGATCAGATCTGTCTATTATCAAATTCCATGGTTGATATCTTTTTTTAATTATGCATAGGGGTCTTAATTTAACAATAATACATCCCTAGTAATTTAACAAACTAAAAGTCAACAAATTGTTGGATTCTGAAGAAAAATCATGCCATAGTATATTTTTTTTAGTTTAACTTATGTCTATTTTGCAACAAAATCAATATAGTAAGTTGCAGTTGCAACATTTGTAAAATGGGTCTCCAACTAAAATTAAATGTGAAGTTTGTAATTTTTTTGCAATTAAATGTGAAGCTATAGGATGTGAACTAATATAGTAGTCAATTTAATTAAGATAGTAAAGACAAAAATTAGTCACAGGCATAAAATAAATATAAAAAAATCATTTTTACTATTTACCGATTAATTGGCGATTGTACATATTCTTGGTCGTTAATTGTTTGTTCAATCGTGAACTATCCTATTCAAATGACAACACCAAATTTATTCTTGGTTGTGAATTTTCGTAAAAATAATATTATTTCACAACCACCAACTTTTAAACTCATGAATTTAGTTTTAAATTAATCAATTAAAGACAAAATAGTACTTTAAGCAAATAAAATTTACTATAATTACCTTTTTATCCTTGCAGTTAATTTCTTTTTAAGTTGCGTTCTCTCTGGTTATAAATTTATCATGGAAAAACGAGGGAAAAATTATCTTCTTTTAAATTTCTCATTTCTTTTGCATCGTTATTTATAAAAAGAATTTTATCATTTTCTCTTTTTCTTTTTCACTCTAATCAGAAAAAATGTTATCATAAGATATTTGTATGTGAAAGTGTTACTCCTGATTAAAGTGAGAAAAAAAAATAAGAATAATTTTTTTTTAGATAATAATAAAAAAGAAATAAAGAATTTAAAGGGGGAATTTTCTTTATTCTTCTTTTTCGATAATTAATTTACAAAAAAAAAATAATGCAAAAAGAATCCAAAAACTAACAAACTTAACTAAAAAACCCATTAACATTACATCTCCCAACATCTAATGCATTCAACAGCGCGAGAGCAAACCCCTTCTCAATCTAATCCTCCTCCTCCTCCGCCAGCAGCCGCTGGTGCTCCGGCGCCACCGCCTCTAGAAACACCACGTCGGCATGTACCCCTCCAGTCACCTCTCCACGCAGCGCCGGTGGAACGAGTGGCCGCACGCCGCCAGCTCACAGCACTCGCCGGACTCCGGCAGCTTCCTCCGGCCGCCCTTCACCGCTGCCGCGTAGCTACGCCGCCTCGTGAAAATTTGGTAATGTTTGAATAAAATGCATAGGGTTAGGAATTAGGATGGTAGTTTTGCTATGGCTCCCATGAGTGTACGACCAAGAAAAACTATGGATTGAGACAGTATATGACAATATTGTATTTATGGATAATTGACTGATATGATAATATTAAAAGTTTAGGATGTACGATTTATATAAAGGAAATATATATTATAATCTTTGAAAATTTTGAACTCTACTAATTGTCACATGTCTTTCATATTATGTAATAGATATTAATGTCACGTAAATTAATAATAAATGATCTTAATGAGAAAGGGCATAAGGCCAGATAGTAAAAGTGGGTCTTTTATCTAATAGTGAAGTGTGATGAATTTAGTTTTTTTTTTTAATAAACTCATAAAAAGTGAGTAGTTTTTGTATAAATTTATATGGATGAGTATAATTTATTTTTACTATATAAAAAAAAAGTATTTCTTATGATTAGCCCAAAAAACAATACTCCATCTGTCCATCAAAAATAGTCTTATTTTTCCATTTTGGTCCGTCCACTAAAAATAGTCTCATTCCATTTATGAAAAATTTCTCATAACATAATACCCCTAAACATCAATTTATTTACAACTTATACCACTAGGACCCACCACTTTACCACTTTTTTTTTTCTCTCTCCTACTTTATCAACCACTTTTTCTCTCTCCAATAACTTTTTATCCCTATCTCTCTTACTTTATCAATTGCGCATTAAAACCCGTATCGTCCACCAATGAGACTATTTTTGAGGATGAATGGAGTATATAAAAGAAACAGAAGGGTCTGAGACTAATATCTAATAAATATTTAAATACACAAGCAAAAAATTGGCTAAGTCTAACATCTAGTGAATATAAACACACATTTAGAGCAATTGACTCTAACCAAATAAACTAATTGACCAACTAGCTTGTAAATTAAAAAGCTAGAAAATTATATCTATAGAGGGTTAGGCTACAAATCCAATTTAAAATAGTAACTATGAATTATGAACACAAAACAATGAATTTATTAAGCAACAATGAAAGTGATGTGTATGAAATATTAAATATGACCTTTTTATTTGGGAGGGGGTGGGTTATATATATATATATGGTAGGGTATATTTGACTTTTTAAGAAGTTTATGGTTTGTGTCAATTTATAAGTTTGGCTTGATTATTGTTGTAATTTCTTTTTTCCTTGCATTTTCTTAAATACAAGAAATTGATAGGGGGGAAACGTAGTTGCAGATTAAGTCCTTGCTTCCTACATGGCGTGCTGAAAGCCTTGCCATGAGGAATTAAAATGAGTTGGCATCAAAACGACCTTTTGATGTTGAGTTGGCGTCGATATCTGTGAAGCTATCTTGACGCTAAAACAATGTTATTTTGATGTCAATATGTTTTTTCTTTGTTAAAATCCAACTCGCCTTCTGACATGCCACGTAGGATTTATGCTGTCAAAATCCAAACTGACTGTGTAATTGTTATAATTTTGATAATTCACATTTAATATAATTTTCATTAGATCAAGACATAATTGTAGAAAATCGATAATTTGGTAATTTTCTTGGTTAAAAAAATAAATATTCAACTATATTGTCAAATTTCCAACAATCTAATTTTAAACTTATTAATTTTCTTATTTACAAAAGTTAACTCAATTCCCTCCATCAGTAGGAGAATTTTTTTGAAGGAGAAATGTATTTTTATAGATTTTGAGCTTATCATAACAGCCCCATTTTGGCCATCCTGCAGATCAGACTGGCCAGTCTAAATCATCAATTAAATGATGAATTGTGATTTTACAATTAGGCATCATATAATATCTCTACAGCTTGATAAACTAAGCTGCAAGAAGCATTTTCATCGACCTATGTAATTAGGTTTTCTTTTATCAGCAAATGCAGCCAAACCTTCCAAACGATCCTTGGTGTGCATGATCTGTTCATAGCACTCTCCCTCCAACACCAAACCTGATTCCATATCCACCTCCGATCCTCCATCAATCGCCCGTTTCGCCATTCGTATTGCCACCGGACCCTGCAGCAAGAAAAACTATAATTCGAGAAGCCACTGATCCAACAACCTCAGTACTGTGTGCGTGTGTGTATGTTGGCCTAGGGTAAAATGGTTAATGCCTGAGGCCAAAGATCTCAGGTTCGAGTCTACATGCAATCTTTAAGTAATTTTCATCCAACGACCTCAGTATTATTAACATAGAAGTAAAAGTCCGTTTCTTAGAGTGGTCTAGGGATAATGAGCTGCGTCCTTACAACAGTGTATAATACCATAGGCTGAAGGAGAATGTTTAATACATCAATATAATGGATAGAAGAGACGTAGAATTATCAAGATTGGAATTGGTTGGTTACCTTCTGATTTATAAGCCGAGCAATTTCAAGAGCTTTCAAGTGAGCCTCACCAGCAGGGACACAGTGATTAACAAGACCTGCAAAGAAATCTTTCATTAGTATGCCTCGTTTATAGAGCGGCATGCTGTAGAGACCTCAACTCAAATGTTTACATTTGAATACGAAACCAGAATATGGACACTCCAACCGGACATACCCATGGATAGAGCGTCTTTGCCGTCAACTTTCCGACCAGTAAAAATAAGTTCCTTTGCTGTCGATTTTCCAACCAATCTAGGAAGCCTCTGTGTTCCTCCGGCCCTGAAAGAGGTTGTTCTTCGCATTTAAATATGATAGCAGCCAAAAATGTGTGGTAATGAAATGACACAGCACCACGGAAGGTCTATACAAGTCATACCCAGGAATGATTGCCAGTCCCGTTTCTGGTAATCCTCTGTTTGCTTCAATACGTAAAGGATCAAGATATTGCAGCAATTTTCCACTGTATGTTTGGAAACAAAGATGCAGACTGACCACATAGCCGGAGATCACAAGATAGAGCCATTTCAAGGCCGCCCCCCAATGCAGCACCTTCAATGACGGCTATCGTAGGAATATACAGTGCCTGAGATTAGTAATAAAGGATGGGAGACTGAGATCAATAGACACTCCCACACAAGCAAGCACTTTGGTCGAATCTAAGCATAGATTTCCTGGTTTGCCAAAGCCTTGATAATTAAGTTAACAACTAGAAAATGATCCATCATATTATCAACATAACTTGCCACGAAAGAACAAGAAGGATAAGCATCACCTCCAAGTAGGAGAAAGTGGAGCGCAGTGAGTTCACAAAATCCTGAGCTTCAGATGGACTCATCGTCTTCCTCTCCTACAAATTCACTTTTTAAAGGAAGTGAATTCTTGAGCAAATAAACTCGAAATATGACAAGAAAAAAACAGCCGAGCACCTTAAGTTCATCTCTAAGTTCATTCAACCAACATAAAAGTCTTTTAATTCTAAATTCAGGTTAGAAAAGGCATAATCTACTTCAAATTTAAAACTACCATTTATTAATTTTTTACTAGTTATACGTGGTCCAGATTAAGTACCCTACCTTCAAATCGGCGCCTGCACAAAATACTTTGGGGACCGAACTGCAGATCATCAAAACTTTTGCTGTCTGGTCTCTATTAACAGATTCAAGTGTATGCTGCAATCCCCTCAGCATATCTCTTCCAATAGCATTTTTCGAGCTAGGCCTTTCCAAGTTAACCTCCCAAATCCCTGTAGGTAGTAGATGGCTGATAGAAGCCAAATAATAGCTAAAGAAAAAATATCCTTAACTTGAAGACCACGAACCATCAGCTAAAGTTTTCTTTTATTTGGAGGAGCAAAAATACATCTTTTCCAGACTGTAACCAAACATTTAAAACACAAAATCCTTCCTTCCCCTAAAGTTTTAGAAACTCCAATCATTAAATGTATATGAATTCTAGTTATTCCATTCTACTTGTACATCCCTTATAAATATCGAGTCATTCTATCAATAGATATATTTATATGGATTTTCGAATTATTTTACCAATCCAACATACATCTTCCACTCTTCCTCTTCATATGATCAACAGATCAAGGTATCTCTTGACAAGGAAAATTAACATGATGCTACTACCAGAATCAATTTACTGTATAGAATATGTTACTTAAAGAACACCAAACAACACAATTGTTCTTTATATCCCAAACAACACCAAACATATGCTCAGAATCACAAAAATTGATCATTGCAGAAATCTGGTTCAAAATTCATAAAATCTGTTGAATTAAGACACCATCTTAAACATACATTGACTATCTCAAATGAAGCATGACTAGGTGATTGATTAGATGTCGAACTACTCCAGCGAAAAGATATTGCTTTGATCAAACCTACTATACTGAATCCACTAATAATATCTAAATCAAACTCGAGCACAAATTCTATTTCTACCAATTCACCATTCAAACAAAACCAAAAATGCAGAACAATCAATAAATATTTCATCGAATAGCAAAATAAATAGGATGAATTTCGAGAAAATGTTAAATCTGAAACGACATAACATCACAAAATTACAAACATTTACCAGAATCAGATTCAGTGAGTTTCTGCAGTTTCACGGACTCAGAAACTGACCGCACCAAGAATGTTCGAGCACTCTGGAATCTGAACAGATGCGAAATAGTGCCCTGAACGTTGGGATTCTTCAACGATTTGGCTACAGTGGCAAAAGCTACCATTTTTTCCAATTCAGCAACAAAACTGGGGATGTATGGAACTCCTAAACCAAATCCACGAGTAAATCAAACGCAATTCCAGCTCAATCTAACGAATGAATTTATAAGTAGAACAATACAGCACAAACAAATGGAACTAATATTCGCAGTGAAGACAATAATATAATTAAATACTAGAAAAGTAAAAATTTAGAAACTTATGTCATGAAATTGCAAGGACAAAAGCTAAGCTAACTTAAATTATACGAGTTTCCTCATTTTGAAGCTTTTCTCATATTCACCAATTATGCAGAATATTTCCACAGAATAAAACCGAACTGAACAATCACGCACGCACGCAAAAAAGCATGTACTATTATATATACACATATTAGTACACGATAACACACACACGCCTATATATTGTAGAGAGAGAAACCTGGTGATGCTGGGGATTTGGGAGAGAGAAGAAGATGCAGCGGAAATGGAGGGAGACGATGGTCATTTTCTGTTTGTGTGAATAAAATATTAAATTTTCAGTCTTAATCTGGGCCTATGATTGGGCCAATACCGGTCACATTAACAAAGTTTATTGGGCCCATTATACACCGGGCCTACGATATGAAGGCCCGGTTTGGATCTAGTTAATTATGTGAGAATAAACAACTCTTTTGGATAAAGAAATCAGACCGATTCACTTTCTGAAAACTCTTAAGTTTTGTAATTATTTTGTATTTTTTGGAATATAATATGACATGGACCCCAATATTTAGAGAGATGTTAAACAATTATAGTATGACTGTCTATACGCGGTTTTTTTTTTTTTTAAGAAATCAGACCGATTCAGTTAAAATTGATTCACTAATGAAATTAAATTTAAAATCTCTCTAAAATTGTTGGGAAAATGACTATTATATAAATAAATATTAATGTATTATTATTTTTTTCAAATATATTAACTATTATGCTCTTGTATATGTGACCACAATGTGGCCGCTCAGCTTTATTGTTACTTAAAAGCCAAAAATAATATTTTGTGTCACAAAATACATGTAAATTCTTTAATAAAAACAACCGTGCCAACCTTGACTAAAAAACTCACAATTCACTTTAATTTTGACCATGCTAGCCATGACCAATAAAAATGGCTATAGATCATAAGTTTTATGAAAATGAATATATAACATATATTAATGCGTATTTTTGTTTGAAACTATAAATAATTGGATTTGATCTACAAAACAGAGTTGACATTTCAAGAAGAAATTAAATTATAATTATAAGAAATTGGAAAGTGGTATAAATTTATTTTCAACTTATAAAAAGATCGAAAATAATAATAATAATTCGATTTTATTTTCAAGTGACATTTTATATTTCACGCTGTGTAACACACACATATATTAAGATCTAATATAATGACCAAGAAAATAATGTGATACGAATTACCTGAAATCCATAAAAGATCACCAAAAAAAAAAAATATTACTAACACGTGTTACTTGTGTATATATGATGCTATGAACTACACAAATATGGTATTCGTTGTTTGAGCATATACAACCATAGTAGTCAAACGATGATGTAACACGATCAAATAGACAAAGTTTACGATATAGAAAGTAATAAATGCATTAACATACGTATTAGGTAAATATAAGGATAAACAAAATATCTATAATTCAAATCGAATCGAACTAAATCGAAATATTAAATTTGGTTCGGATTATTCAGATTCTTGGGTCAGATCGTATTTTTTTTTCAAAATTCGAATTTTCGTTTCGGTTCAAGTTGATTTTTTTAAACAAAAAAATTGAAAATCCAAATTAAATTTAACATATATAAAAAATTATTTAAATAAAATAT
Source organism: Monilaria moniliformis (assembly GCA_034509125.1). Taxonomy (NCBI): domain Eukaryota; kingdom Viridiplantae; phylum Streptophyta; class Magnoliopsida; order Caryophyllales; family Aizoaceae; genus Monilaria; species Monilaria moniliformis. Next base: position 6,363 of record JAYDZE010406688.1, on the reverse strand, counting down.
TTATTTAAACAATATCTTATTTAAATATAACAATCTATACATATAATAATTATTTTTGCATTTCTATTTTTTGGAAGGTTTCAGATTTTTCGAAATTTTCGGCTCAGTTTAGATTAAGTTATAAGAATATTGAATTTTCGAATTCAAATTTTCTGATAATTCGGATAGATTCGGATTTATATTCTTCAAATTTAGATTTTTGGATCGGTTCAGATTAGGGAAAAATTCGATCTGAAATCTGAATGCTTAAATGGAGTATCCAAATAAGTCAAATGTAACATAACCAAATCTCTATTTGCCAAACATATATTAATAACTTCACCTTGTCATACTTTTTCCATAAACGAGAACTAAAAAAGTTATTTTTTGAGTTGGAAGAAATGGAAAATTATTTTGCTTCTCCACAAGATATGCAAAACCAGGGTTGGTATTGACATTATCTGTAAATTCAAGGACTGATATGCAAAAAAAAGTTGCACTATAAGAGAACTTCCCGCTTCTCCCGTGAGTGGTCTGATTCGTCAAAACGGGCGTCGGTTTCAACTTCAAAGTCTTCATCTTTTTCTTCAAACTCACATAAATCTTCATTGAATTTCACCACTTTTTTCACCCGTCAAGAATTCATCTTTTTGCAACATAACTTAAAGGAATCAGTGATTAAATCTTTAATCTACTTTTAATTACACCTCGGTGATCTGTAAGTCATTCCTTTTCTCACCCTTTTCCAAGAGAAAATTTCCACTTTTTTCTATCGTTGATCATTTTCTTGATTTAGTGTTTCCCAACACTTCTTTGATTGTGGAATATGGTGAGTTTTGCCACTGCTTTTGATGTTGTGGCATAGTCCTTAGATTCTAATGCGTTGTGTTTTGCAATAAGTGGTTTTTTAGGCTTATTGGTTGAGTCGATGCGTGAACGATTATGCCTCTTGGTTGTTATTGTGTTAATATTATGTGGTGGTTTGGATTGAATTAGAATCATTTGCAACAGTTTATTGAGCTCATGCTACATAATACAAGTTTCAGCTGTTGCCTTGATAGAGATGGTTCTGCTTCATCTCATATTGATTCATTTAATTGGGAATAGAAAAAAGTGTTTCTATAAATAGTATAGCAAAGTTAGGGCAAAAAATTAATAGGAAGAAACTATTACTGCAGTAGACTCATGTTATGGGGCAGGCTCAGACTGGGGGTGGGGGTAGGGTGGGGGTGGAGTGCTTCATTACAATAGACAGTCGTATGTTGTCGTTTTGACACTGGCGCAGATGGCTTTATCCTTGTTTGTACTTATCACTATGTTCACTTATTCTTAAATGCCATATCAAATTAGCAATGTCTTATTCTTGGATTCTTCGTCATTGCCTCTTCTTTTGCCTCATTGGGCCTGAGCTGCCTAAATGGAACACTTACTGTTTCGCATCGTGATGACAGATCCGGGGTTCAAGGGTTGATGCTTGTTTGATGTGTCGATGGTGTATTATACCATAGTGTCCTATATGATGCCTTTTATCGCTCTAGAGGAGTGATTATTTTCTAATGAATTCAGATTAGATATTAACGTGCGCATTAGCTGTTTCACACCATGATGACAAATCTGGGGTTCAAATGTTGATGCTTATTTCCATGTGCCGAAGGTGTATCCTATAGTGTCATATATGATACAGTTCTTGCTATGGAGGAGTGATTCTTTTTGAATGAAATTAAGTATCAAATTAGATGGAACTACTTTTATCCATTCTGTTTGGGAACTTTCTGTTATAGCTCATGATATTGAACTCTGCTAAAAAATGTTGTTTCAGCAGCATTTCTTGCACCATGGAGAAAGAAAGCTGTGACGAGAAGAAAAGCACCATTCATCCAGTTTCTCACGAAGAGGACACATCGGTGAATGTGGAGAGTCCAGTTACCTCGGTGAAGGAAGATGCACCTGATATTCAAGCACTGGACTTGGGTAACGTAAGTATTAGTGAGAAAGAAGTCTAAAGTCTCAAAGTGGCATAGTTGAGGTAGATAATAAGACTTGGAATTATGCGCAGGAAAAGGAGCTGGATGAGATACATGTGGCAGAGGAGGAGGAAGATGCAGTAGCTGCTCAGGGAGAACAGCAATTTGAATCGGGAAGCATGAATTCTGAGGATATAAGAGAACAAAGCGGTGAAATATTGGAGCAGAATATATCGGATCACTTAGAGGAAGGAGACGTTGCTGATCATTCAGGGGTGCCTAACAAGAGCCCGGAGGATGTTGTATACGAGGAGGAAGAGGAGCCTGTGTTTGATGGGACTGAGGTCCCGGGAATGGAAGGTAAAAGGAGCTTGTCTTCAAGGTCCTCTGGTAATGACTCTGAAACACAGGGGTCTGCTTGGCCCGACAAAGCTGTTGCACTATCACACTATGTGAAGCAGAAGAGTATAGGCGCGATGTCTACTGTTCTCCGTCGTCTCTCTGGGAAAAGTGATGATGGGCTAGATGTTGCTGATGACGATATTATTAAGGGGGATAAAGATTTATTGCCGGAAAGTGTTGGCCAAAAAGTCCCCCAGAAATCACCCGAGAGATCTGGATGGAGCCCTCTTAGCCTTATTGGCATTTCGCACGATGCTGGCGGAGATAACAAGTCTGAACCAGAGGATTCTGTCGAAGACTTAACGAAGCCGGTTTCCATGAAAGGTAGAATCATCTTTTACACGAGGTCAGGGTGCCAGGATTGCACTGAAGCAAGGAGGTATCTGCGAATGAAACGGCTCAAGTACGTTGAGATCAATATTGATGTCTACCCGTCAAGAAAACTAGAGCTAGACAAGATTGCTGGATCTTCATCTGTCCCTAAAGTTTTCTTTAATGAAATCCTGATTGGTGGGTTGAGTGAGCTGAAGAAATTAGAGGATTCCGGTGAACTTGGAGAGAAGATCGAGTATGTTTTCAGCGAAGAACCATCATATGAAGCCCCATTGCCACCTCTATCTGGTGAAGATGACGAATCAAGTGGTGGAGCTATTGATGAACTAGCTCTTATTGCTCGGAAAATGAAAGGTTCGATATCCATAAAGGATCGATTCTATAAACTGCACAGGTACACTGACTGTTTCCAAGGCAAAGACGCTGTGGATTTCTTGTCGGAGGATCAGTATTTGGAAAGGGAAGAAGTAAGTAGCAATCTTGTTCTCACTTCCAGGTGATAAATACGCTCTTCGTTTGTTCTTATTTTTTTTAACTGCTTTAATAGGCTGTTGAATTTGGCCGTAAGCTTGCAGACAAACTCTTCTTCCAACACGTTGCTCAGTGAGTCTACAACCTTTCTTTTATTCGTTACATACATCTGCGTTCTTGCTTTGTGAGGATAGCTTATATGGCTGCTTGATCTTCTCATCAACGGATCTTTTTCTTGTGATGCACAGTGAAAACATATTTGAAGATGGGAATCACTTGTACCGTTTCTTGGATGACGATCCTGTCATCTCCCGGTGCCAAAACATTCCACGAGGCATCACCGAAGTGAAACCAAAATCCATCACGGATATTTCCTCGAGGCTTAGGTTTTTGCTATCTGCGATATTAGAAGCTTATACTTCTGAAGATGGAAAGCGTATAGATTACATGAGCATCCATGGGAGTGAAGAGTTCGCGAGGTTTGTTCAAAATGCTAACTATCTACTAAGAAAACACACACACAGAGTTTCTATGTATGGAGTGCATTAGGCTAAAGTTTTCAGTGCTGCTTTGCTCTAGGTTCTTGAGGATTGCTGAGGAGCTTCAGCGTGTGGATTTGCATGAGATGCCTCGAGAGGAGAAGCTATCCTTCTTCATCAATCTTTACAACATGATGGCCATTCACGCCATACTGGTGCTCGGCCCTCCCTCCGGAGCACTTGACAGAAGAAAGTTTCTCGGAGACTTCAAATACGTTATTGGTGGATCAGCATACTCTCTCTCAGCTATCTACAACGGCGTTTTGAGGGGTAACCAAAGGCCACCGTATAATCTCACCAAGCCATTCGGAGTGAAAGATAAGCGATTAAAGGTCTTGATTGCTCCTATATGACAATGAATTGATGTTTTATTTTCTTTACTTGTTAGTTTGAGCCGATTCCTCTCTCTCTCTCTCTCTCTCTCTCTCTCTCTCTCTCTCAGGTAGCTCTTCCGTATGTGGAGACTCTCTTTCATTTTGCACTGGTTTCGGGCACCCAATCGGGGCCTGCCCTCCGATGCTACTCCCCAGGAAACGTTGACAAAGAGTTGGTGGAGGCTGCTTGTAGCTTCCTCAGAAATGGAGGACTATACGTTGATTTGGTCACCAATGTTGCATATCCAAGCAAGATACTGAAATGGTAAGCTCACACTCTCAATCTCCACCTTGTGTAAGATCATTTGACGAGTCAAGATTTGCCTGACGTGATTTGTTTTATAATGCTTGGACTCGGATCATGAACCGTTTGACTGTCTTACACAAGACTTCTCCGAACCCACAAAAAGTTGTGTAAGGCCGTGTGACAGATCAGATCCTCTTATTCAAGCTCATATCTATAATTTTGTTGGTATTTGTAATATTTGCGTCCGGGTCATGACCTAACCGTCTGATAGACAAACCTTGACGTGCCAGACTACTGAATTCAGCCGTTCTAATCCATGAGGTTCGACCTTGTCATCTTTTTTAGGTACAGTGTAGATTTTGGCAGGAACGAGGTGGAGGTGCTCAAGCATGCTGTAAACTACATGGAGCCGGCCGACTCTCAAGCCTTGCTCGACTTGCTTTCGAACACTCAGCTTAAAGTGATCTACCAACCTTATGATTGGGGACTCAACAATTAGCCTCTCCATTCTTGGCTTTCCTTCTCACTCGCTAAGAGTCGAGCACGAACGTGTACCTAGTGCCCCTCTCGAGGCAATGGGCGCGTTCGTGCTTGGTCGAACTCGAGACATTTTGATCTTCTAAACATGAAAGGGTTACTTGTGAGGAATAATGTAGTTTTTCTTTTATACTTCACTAGAATGTAAGAAGATACAAGGTTCCACTGGTGGACTGGTGCTGATGACAGTTTACTTATATTTTTCCTTTTCAAATCTTGATTTATTTGTTGTTTGGGTATAAATAGTTAACATAATTTATGTGATTCAAAAAAATAAAAAATTCACGTGTAATTGTAAAATTACTAGATTTTATGATTTTTGTAAAATTGCAAATTGACATGTAATACTAAAGTTAACAATATTACAATATCATTCAATTTTTGATAATTAATTGCTAACTCATCGTGACAAAAATATACATGTATGAACATGTGAAAAAATGTGGCTAGAAACGTAGTCGTTTCAAGAGTGCTGATTGGAAATTTTCGCCAATCTTAAATAAAATCTAAAGAGCTCGACTGCAATAAGTTAACAAGATCGAAACCGGGCATCACCAGGTTAAGACTTTAAAATAAAATATCTTTACTCAAACAGAAACTGAACCATCACTCCATTCCCGCTGTGTCTCTCCCTCCATTTCCGCTGATTTCTTCTTCTTTCTCCAAATTTATCCAGCATCACCAGGTTTCTCTCTCTACATTATTTACGCATATGTGTGTTATTGTGTACTAATATGTGTATATATAACTATATAAGCACATGTTTTTGTGCGTGTCTGCGTGTTTGTTCAGTTCGGTTTTGTTCTGTAGAAATATTCTGCATAATTGGAGAATCTGAGATAGAAGCTTCGAAATGAGGAAAAAAAGTGTAATTTAGCTATCTTAGCTGTTTTCTTTGGATTTTATGACATAAGTTTCTAAACTTTTACTTCTCTAGTCTTCTATTGTATTGGCTTCACTTCGAATAGCTCCATTTGTTTCTGCTCTATTGTTGTAGTTATAAATTCAATCCTTAAATTGAGCGGAATTGCGGTTTGTTTTACTTTTGGATTTGGTTTAGGAGTTGCTTGATATGCGAAGGAGTTGAATTTCTTGTATGTGCTGCATTTGTGTTTTATTTAAAGATAAGGATTGAATTGAAAGAGTAAAAATGATTTCAGTTTATTCGAATTAGCCAGAAATATGTTCTTGAAGTTTGTAGACTGTTGGTTAGGTGAACGTCTTTGGACTTAAAATTGTGTGTATGGCCTCAGTAACAAGTGGCAGGTTTAGAATTAATTTGGGAATTTCTTTGAATTGTTTCTTTTTTTTTTTCTTAATTTGGACTAACCTAGCTATGTTCGGCATAATTGGTTCAATTTTCCTGATGATGCAGCTGCTTGTGAGGTTGTGAGCCTAGAATTCTTTTGAGATTTGCTATATTTTGATGTGTGTTATACATTTTTTTTGTACAGGAAGGTGCAGTAGATTATATAGCATCTCAACTTGGGAAAATCAAATAGAAATATTTCAATGTT
>JAYDZE010406577.1:0-16838 GCA_034509125.1 Monilaria moniliformis | reverse complement strand
TCCCTAAATCAAGGATCATGGGACAATTGCGAAAATTGTTGAAGTTATGATATAATCGGCTGATTTTAAAACTTGTGGGACTAACAAGAATTTGACCAAACTTGGTGGTTTTTCTGGCAATTTGCCCTATATTAAATAGATATAAATCTTAAATTTTTACCATATTGATATGACAATAAAGTAGTTGGATAGATGGTGTCTCCTGTACATTTCTCTTTTCTCATTTCATCTAAATTTTACATGGATTGTTCAATCTGAATAAGGCCTGCTAAAATATTGGCCATCCATATATGATATAACAAGCATTCACATTGCTATAAACTGAACCTCCCAAATGACAACACTTTCTGTGCATTCTTTGCTGCTGTCACTTTGCTCACCAACATTTTCCACTTAACCTCCACTTTCTTGCTCTGCTGCTGCGTCTTCACCTTAAAGTGCCTAACATTTTTCCAATAATTTCAATTAAATATCTGCTATAAGTCAATTTACATTCAGAAAATTGGTAGTCACTCTTACCTGCAAAGAGGGACCTTGCAGTAGTCGGGGTCGTTGCACATGCGCGAGTGTAGCTCGAGCAGCTGCCACATGCGCTTGCAATGTCCGCACCCGCCGGGGACTTTAGTCCTGCAGCCTGAGAAATGACGGATCAAGGTCTCCAGTCCCTTGCACGCCGGGAAGCCACAGGAGACCTGGCTTCCTTTGAGAGCTTTGTCACGAGGCCCGATTGTTCTGCAACCGTCCTTGCAGATGTGAAGTAGAGCCTCCATTGCCTCGTACAGCTGAATGTACACTTTCTTCTCTTCGACTTTCTTCAACCTCTCTTGTCTCCTCTAAGACACGGTTAGAACAATAAGATGCTCTTTTCGAGGTACGTAACGAACAAATAAGGAATGGAAAGAATTTCACCAATGACAAAGGAGTGATGCTCAATTTGTCACTTCCACAAATGCACACCATCCCTAGATCAGCAGATGCTGTGAAACACTTTAATGTGGAGAGAACTATGACAAGTTTAACAGTTCATGTGCAAAACCAAACAGCCCAAAGTTTTGGTATTTTGGTCAATTAACCCATCTTTAAAGTATGTTCAGTTTTGCAAGTAAATATATGCATCAGGACAATACTGAATGCAAAAATAATGATTTGGTTTAGTTCTATGTGTGGTGACCAAACATTCGTTGTAAAAGAGAAGATAAACAAGTATCTATAAGATTGGTAACTCACCGAATCTTCTTCGACAACGGACTCCAATAGCTCTTGTTCAAGGGCAGGATCAGCACGCCTCATCACCTTCCATGCCTCAGTACTAGAGATTCTTTTGAAGTCCCTAACTACCATACGCAGGCAGACGAAGGCAAGCCGTGGCGCGTCACAACTTCTAGATAATTGCAGCACGTCTATAACGTTTTCTTTGGTCAACCAACCCCGTTCGAGGGTGTATTCACAGACTCTTTTAAGCGATGGCACTATGTAAGAATGTGATAGAACCAGTAAATGGAGGACAAACTTCTGCATCACCTCTTCTCCATAGCTGCACCATTATGCATAATAATCAGAATTTTGACATCTGAAAATCATCAGAATATGAAAAAGTGAATGTTTTTTTCCTACCAAGATGAATAGAGGAAACGGATGAATGCACGAACAGCATCACACGGTACCCCGGGAATCCTAATAGTTCTTACACGATTCTTGATTTTAGACTGCTGTAAAAAGTTCCCAAGGACTGGAGATGCAATGCTCTGCAGATCAAAGAAATGGAAAGCAGAAAAACAACTAATCAGGAACTCAAAAATTCGGGCGAGAAAATATTGGACACATTCTGCAGTGAGATGGCTACTTCAGTTATACTGCGTAAAATAAGAACTTAATAGACTATTAAACAAGTAGTGATTGCCAATTGCATGTCGAACTATGCTCACCAGAATACTTTGATGAGCAGCAATTATTGAACCATCGTCTGTTACAACATGCACATCGGCTCCATATCCCTCTTTGAAGAGCTTCTCCCATAGATCTTTTGTTTCTTTTGGAACGAAACAAGATGCTGCAAGTCCTCTATTTGATCTTCTCCTAGGAAGTGGAGGAGGTTCTGGAATATCTTGACGGGGACGTGCTGAAGGCTTTGCACTCTCAAGGAAACCCAAATTATCCGATGAATTCCCTTCCTTTATCTGCATAACGAAAGATGGCTCAAACAACTCAATAGTAGAGGACGGCCACGAAATCTCAACAGCCGAAGAGCCCATGAACCCTCTAATGTTTACCAGTAAGGAAGATCCTCCTGCATTATGGAACATTATAAGCAACCAAAGAATGCGAAGAAAGAGCAAGACGTAAGCAAATCCAGCACAGAAGGAAACGGCTACGGAATCAGCGGCGTTAGAAAGATTTGAGGTTTCTCCTTACAAGAGCATAAGTCTAAGAATTTTTCCATTTGAAGTTTGTGGCAACTTGCAATGGCAACAACCTATTCTTGGAAAGAGATCCAACTAAGAGGACAACCATTGGCTAAGAGGATTAGGACAGCACAAATTTCATTTCAGGTGCCCCACATATATACTTTTTTGGAAAGAACTTCCATCAGAAGAAAAGAATTGGCCACACTGGTCTTTTTTATTTGATTCAGCAAACACTGAACAAGTATATGTCGATGTATATGCTATATGCTTATGCTCGAGGAAACGAGATTAATCCACGGATTAGTTACATTTGCAAAGCCAAATGATACCAGAGAACCTTTCTCAAATTTTCAGGGCGAGTGAAAAAGGTAAGTCAAGGTTTTCTCAATAAAGTTCATAATTCCCTTTTGATTAAATCTGATTAAATTCTTAAGCTTATATATGTATGCCATGAATTATTAAAATACGAAGGTTTCACACATCAATATATATTTATATGTATATATATATAACTTTCTAAGAAGATTGATTTTAATGTTAACCGCAGCCCACCCCATCCCACCCCCCTCGAATCCTCCGTCAGCCATTGCAGCTTTACTCAAGTTCAGCTTTGAAATCCAGATAAACAGAGCATGCAATTATCGTATATCACTTTTCTGATTCTTGAATCAACCAAATTGTAGACATAAAACAAACATCAGGAAACCGAAATATTAAGATTTGCCAGACTTATTCGATTGATCTTTGCAAGAAATATTGAAGCAAGAACAGCAGCCACTTAGCCTAATATCTAAACCTTTGAACACAAAGCTCCCCTTTTTTAAAGATCAAAACCTTTTTCACACATTCAGATTGAAAGAACCAAAATATGCATGTGACATTCAACTAATCCAAAAAAGAGAAAGAAAGAAAAAAGAAATCAAGAATTCATAAATGGAACAGTAGAAAACAGAGCACCCATCGTCAAGCTTACCCGAAACAGAGTCGCAAGTTATTTATCTCCTCGTTTAAATATCAAAATACAATGCTATATGCAGCTTTTGTAGCTCAAAAGAAAGGAAAAAGAAATGGAAAAAGGTGGCTGCGGAGATAAACACAATATTTGTGAACTGTAATTGCAGAAAGAGAAGGTTTTGTCTGTGGAGCAGTTGGTGGTGTGGTGGGTTAAAAAGTCTTGTTGTAACTGTGACGTGGCTTCATTTATGTTTTCTTCCACCACTGATTCACTGAATTCTTGATTTTTCATATCTACCGAAATTCACTAGCGTCATAGGTGTCGACGGGTATTATCTAGTCTTTCATCTCTATTTTTTTAAGTCGGGCTAGGGGTGATCATTCGGATTTCGGATCGAACTTTTGCATAATCCGAACCGATTCGAAAATCTGAATTTTGAGAGAATATAAATCTGAACCGATCTGCAACATCTGAAAATCCGAAATAAAATTTCTTAATTAATGTATATTACTAGGTTAGAAATATTTAAATAAAATTATATATATATATTAAATATAATTCGGATTTTTGGATTTTTTTCGATTAAGAAAATCAATTCGAACCAAACCGAAAATCCGAAATTTGAAGAAAAATAAATCTGATCCAATCCGAACCAAATTTAATATTTCGATTTGGTTCAGTTCGATTATTAAGATTACTAATATTTTACTCACCCTTAAGTCTGACTACATTATATTTTTGGACTGAATTTTTCGGTTCAAATTCTTGCGTAAGTTGAGTTTACGGTTGTTTTATCATGTTTTTTTTAGGGAATGTTTTTATCACGTTTTTGTGTTGGTATTGTAGTGTAATTTGATAATTATGCTTTTTATCCCAATAACATAAGTGGACTACACAAATTCACTGTGATTTTCCTTTTTAATTTTGCTTCTTATCCCAATAGTACTATTGTTAGAATTGTATACAAATATTTAAATTTTTAAAGACATTTTCCTTCCATCATTAAATTTGGGAATCGAGTCATCACAGAGGTAATTAATATTGATCCTCAATTGAGGAGAAACAAACTATTAATATCTGTTGACAATTATGATAAAAATGTTTTGGCATAATATTTTAAATTTTATTTTATATAAATTAGGCTACCTATGAAAATAACTTGTTTCTAATCTTGTCAATTATAGTTGTAAATTACATATGGTAAATGTTGTAATGGATTATTGAATTAACTTTAACTATTTTAATCCTAATAAAAAAGATTAAATTAATCAGTTGTCTATTTTATCGATCATGAAATTCCTCAATGTAGTAGTCTAGGGGTGAGTTGGTACGGTATACCGTACCGAAACTGCCATACCGTATTACCGTATCGAAAATGTCAGTATGAGTAAATATCATACCGTTATCTTATCGAATTTTTCGGTATACCAAAACTTCAGGCTGAACATAGTTACTCTATTATTATTTCAATAAGAACCATTGAATGTCACATATATTTTTCATAATAAATCCGAAAATGTTATATGATTGACAATTTTAATAGATTGGAGAGGGCACATCAATCGCTGTGAGGATGAGCTACTCTTTAGGCGGAAATCATATGTGGTGAATGACGGCTGTCTTAATCGACTAGTTAATGATATCAAAGTTCACGTGTAATTGTCAAAGGCTTTTCAATTTTTGATTGCCCCCTCAAAACTCGAAATTCTTGTAAATACGAGTATTCGTTATAAAATGCCTAATTTTACATAAATATAGACAAACACCAAATATCTCAAATGTTTCCAAATTTTTATCCTTTTATGACTATGGTTTTTCAATAAAAAAATGATAAATAAATATTCAAAATGAAAGAACTCAATTTATTGGAATTTTCTAGAGAGAGAGAGAGAGAATAGAATGTGGGTGGGGTTTGGAAGTCCCACTTTGTCCTCTAGCCTCTAGGTCGGCGAGTGGCAACACAATCTGAGGTGGCTGCTACAGTCCAAGATTGGACGGTTGCTACCCCCAAATAAAATTTAAATCATCACCCAGTTTTGCTATATTTATTCATATAATTAAATTGGCTGACACTACGAAACTATGTAAAAAGGGAGGATTGTGTGGTCGAAAATTAATCTCTCTCTCTCTCTCTCTTGAGTTGGGAAAATTAATTTCTAATTGATATTATTACGGATTAATTAGAATTACACACTTTAACCGAGCTATTGGCTGAGTTATTAGTACAATATATTAATATTAAATAATGCTTAACATTCTAAGTGAGTCCCGACTAGTTTGGAGAAACTATTTAACGCGCATTGCGAGAATTTGAGATAGTTTTTTGGCGATAATAGTGAAAAATAACTATTTTGCTCGGACAATATATAAATTGTAGTAAAAAAATTAAAAATATAAATTGTAGTTATTTTTGTGTAAATACACTATTTGACCCTTAATGAAATTGTAAAAAAAGTTATGTTCATACACAATAAGAGGTTCACACAATTACGTGAATCGAATAATTTCACAAGATATTGCAAATTCATGTGCGAAAATCAAAAAGTTCATGTGAAATCAAAGTTTCATGCGATTGTGCGAAAAATTGAACGGCTTTATTTAATAGTATAAATTCATGCAAAAATAATAGGTTCAGACAACCGCGCGAATTGAATGATTTTTGCGTAAAGTGGAAATCAAAAGTTCATGAGAAATCAAAGTTTCACATGATTGCGCGAATTGAACGATTTAGCGTTATCGTATAAATTCGTGCAAAAATCAAAGGTTCGCATGATCGCGCGGATTAATCGATTTCACGTGAACCTACATTTTTTGCGTAAACCTTTAACTTAAATTATTTGTCATATTTTAAATTGCTAATAACCTTTGAGTAAAAATTTATATATTTTAGCCTTATATAATTTTAAACTTTGACTACTATTAATATATTAACAAAGCAAAATGACTACTATATTTTCTGTTTCTATTTTTATTAGGGGTTGAAACTTATTATCCGTTTGATTAATAAAGTAGCTCTAATTTAACCTATCTGGTATAACTATTCAATTTCTTTTAACCTATATGGTATTATTATTTTTTAGCAAATTATTTTATTAGCTTAATGTGCTCATCAGTAGTGGCCCACCATCATGAAAAGCAGGAAATAGGAAATTAAGACATCTAATAAGCTGATTAGGCATTTAATCACTAGATTATTTGTCTATTGAAAAGTTATATATGATCCTAGCTATAGATGACTTTTCGACCTCTCTAGTCCAGTCGTGACGGAGAATTCAAATATATATTAAGGTTATTTGCAAATTACCGAGTTTATAATAAATTTTAATTTTGTATATTAATTTTAAAATTTGTGTGGTAATCGCTGAATTTTTAATGTCATTTGATTTTGCTAACAAGATCGGATTCCGTTCAAATCAGAAAATAACATGTCGTTAGTGGCACAATTGTGGTCGTGTGGCACACACATGACACTAAATGTATGAATAATAGTTTGCAAATTACTGAATTTTGACCAAAATTTGCAATCAACTTAAAAATCTGTCTGATTTTGCATACCAATTTAAAATGAATGATTTTAGGTTTAGGATTGAGTAGAGAAATAGAAAAAGATAAGGATCCTCTATTCCAACCACCGCCTGCCCTATTTCAAATTTAGATGCAACATCGAAGCTTTCTATTATTTTCTCATTTGTAAATTTAACCGAAGCTTTATCACCTTCGCGTTCTAGTATGAGTCAATAAAGAAGGGTTCGAATTATACAAAATGAGATTTTTTGGTTTTGTGAAATTGTATAGTTTGCTTAGTGGTGGAGTAGAGAATCTAAAAGTTGAGAGAATTTGTGTTGTCCTCTAAAATTTTGGCCTCGTATTCAAATCGATTTGAGTCTATTATGTGTAATTTCAATCGAGAATGACGACTTTGCTAACGGTGTCATTATATTCATATGCCCATTTGGTCATCTCGGATTTTCATACAACCATATCAACATCAATTTAGGTCATAATGTAACTTGTTAGCAAAATCAGATGAAATTGAAATTCAGTATTTATCAAACAAATTTTTTAAATTTTCATGCAAAACCAGAATTTAGTCAAATTTTAGAAATTCATAGGCCATTATTCACAAACAATGTTGTTTTATTCGTCGACCAATTGGCCACCTCATAATTTTCAGCCACCATGCCGGCATTAAATTGAGTCGAATCCAACTCATTAGCAAAATCAGATAATATTAAACATTTAGTATTTGTCAAACAAATTTTAAAATTAATGTATAAAATCAGAATTTGGTCAAAGTTGAAGCTAATAACCCTTAATATACTATCATATACCAATATCACTAACAACATATTTACCAATATGTATCACTAATAAAATTTTAGGAAGCATCATGATATGTTATGCATGAGATGTCATATGTTTTTATACATGTAAGATATCTTACTTAACATTTACTTATGTGTTAATGGACCTAATTAACCACTTTTGGCCCAATATATAATGGGCCAGGTCTGCTACTTTTGCGAGTCCTACCTAGAATATCCATCTGGCCCCTAAACCCTACTCATTTAAGAATCTAACAAAAGGTTGTATCTTGTTAATGAAGCAATAAATGAGCCAGATTTATTTTAGATAGTGGTTGCATATTTTTCTTATCATAAAAAAACAAAAAAAATAAAAATATTACATTCATAATCAAACCATAAAAATAATTTGAACAAAAACCATGGAAAAAATTTCAGGCTCAGTCCATTGTTAGAAATCAGAGAATTTTAATCATACCAAACATTCGTCCACTGTAACAAAATTATCTAATAGTGACATAATATTAGTGATATCGAGATATGTGTCATAATTTTAGTAACAAGAAGAGGTGTTTAGTTGCATCCACATATACATATATTTTTTGTTACATATGTAAATATGAGTAAATTTTGTTACATTCAGAAATGAGAGACTTCATAAGCTCTCCAATTTCTATATAATTAAAGTTTGCAATCTCTCTCTCACACACACTGAGGTAATCTCTCTCTCACACACACAATTCAAATATACTTATTTGTATTATTAAACTTGAACATATTCATGAATGATAAGCGTTAATTATTTGAACAAAATCAGCAGACGAGAAAGTGGATAAGGCAACTGCAAGCCACCAAACAACCAACTAATTCACTTGTCTCAATAATTATATATGTCCCTTAGGACACGTGGGAGTCGATTGCCGACCCAGCCCAAACAATCATCATCTTTTATGTTGAGTCCGCCGTAGGATATTCAGTCTATTTTTATGTATAGGTCTCTGGTTTCTTCCTCCTCTTTTAGAACACCATCAAAACATGATACTGGTGGCCATAGTGGCGGAGCTGCTTGAGGAGTACACGGTGGTGGTGGCGCGTGTGCTGGAGCACGTGCTGCAAGATGCGCCGCTCCCGTTCCCACGGCGGGTTCGTTTCCTGATCCTGCGCAATCTGCCTTTCGCTTCTCCGCCGTCTGTTCCCTTCCGCCTTCTACATACTCCCGCTACTTCTCCAGCGTAGTAGCCTACTCAGTTTTGTATGTATATATGCGTTTTTGTGTATAGTTTTCTGTTTTTTTTTTCTTCGGAAATAAATATAACAAGTATTCTAGTTCTGGGTGGGAGTTGAGAGTTCAAATGAGGCTTCTTTATTCTAATGTAATTAGTAACTGGAAGATTCAGTTTGGTTCTGTTTCTTCTTCTTGATGTATCAAATCGGAACTTTTGTCCTGGAAATCTTCTGATTCATACAGGGGCCGGGAGGGGTGGCCGATTTCAAAAAAGAAGATGACGGAAAATTTTAATTTACTGCAACTAATTCTGTCTTTATTTATCAGTTCTAGATCCGTCACTAAATATGAGAACACAAATTCTGATCACCGTCTCCTAAAGGAGAACAACCGCAGTTGATTCCGCCAGTCAGGGCAGGCTCCCATGTGCCGCCACGAACATGTAGCCGGAATTTCAAGATGCCAAGCTTGAGAGAGAGAGAATGTGCCGGTTATAGTCCGATCTCGGCCTATCTATGCAAATTCGAGTTGGCGGTACTTCGATTCTTAAAGCAAATCAACTAGAAAAAAGGCGAATCAATACATTTAATTTATGACACTTCAATAAACTATCATTATCAATACTTACATTCATTCAAACACTGATACTATATATCAAAATAAATGTCATAATAAGACTTATTTACTTACACTTTTGTTACGTTTCTTACAATCTAATATAAAAGTAATTCTATGTACTGTATATCATGTGTTATGTATTGATATATATTGTGTTGTGAACTGATATAGTTTGTTCTTTGTAATAATATATCGAATACCGTGTATTGATATATTATATGATGTGTAATGATATAGCTTGTGATTTGTTATGTATTTTAGGATAGACAAAAAACATTTCATATCCAAACTAAATCTACGAAAATATATAAGGAATGTATTGTACGAAAATATGGATAAATTTTGATTCCTAATTTTTTGGTTTCCTAAATGTAACATGTGAGAAAAAAATGGAAGTTGCCTAGATTTTCGGAATTATCATACTCCATATCTCCACTAAATGATTCAACAAATCTTCTCCATATACGCAGGTCGTGTACTGATATATCATGTGATGTGTAATGATATAGCTTGTGATGTGTACTGATATAGTTCGTGCTGTGTATTTTAGAATAGATATAAAATATTCCTTATGTAAACTAAATCTAAGGAAATATATAAGGAATGCAATGCACGAAAATATAGATAGAATTTGATTACTAATTTTTCGGTTTCTATATAACCATAGATATAAAAATTACTTTAAAACTCTTTTTGATTAAAATAATAATAATATTTAATGGTACATGGCGAAATACTAGACGGTTAGATCAATATATCGCAAGGTTATAAAATGGTCTTAGTTTGAAAATAAGGATGCATTCAGAAATGAATACCTATATATATATTTGAAAGATAAAAATATAAATTATAGAAATTTGTAGGTGGAAAATGTAATTACATACACTTGCAGGAGGAAATTGTAATTATAAATATTTATAGGATGCATTTTGTAAATTTTCAGTTGTAGTAAGTTGGTGTAGTCTTAGACGACGTTATACAACACTTTCTAGTGACATTACATAAGATTTTTCACGACATTTTTAAGTGAAGTAATAGAGGCTTTATCATCACATCTAACCTATTATTACACTTTCTACTATAACACTTGCATCGAGTGCCATTATAGTTGAAGTGTCATAATAACATATTTCTGTTGACATTTTTAAGTGCCATAAAATGATGATTTTCTAATAGGTCACTTAATTTTGACCTATGAAGTTATTAATTAAATATTATTATAGTACTAGTTATATTAAATCGAACTAATTTTATCTATTATAATAAAGTAATGAATATTATAAATATATATGTATATATAACTATGAAAAAATTATTTTATATTTAAAATAATTTAATATTTTTAAATATTAATTTGAAAGAAAATGTTTAGAAAAATATTTTAGCCTGGTATAATATTAATAATAATAATAATAATAATAATAATAATAATAATAGAATATAATTATTCTTTAAAAAACATACAACTTATAGCCATGAACTTTTGTGCAAAATAGAAGTAGATCATAAAATTTAATAATATTTGAGGATGGATTAATTTTTGTATGTAATAAAATTTACTTACACTTGTATATGTAACAAAACAATATATACTAAATTTTGTTAAGGAATTTTGTGACAAAATTGTAATAAGCCTTGTAACATATATAGCATGTTTCTCATATGATTGCTAGCCTTGAGGATGGGGACACCATTAATGCTTCCGTCCTATGATTGCTAGCCCAACAAAGCTTTCAACTCTTTACTTTGAATATTGTAGACTGCAACTAAAGATCAAGAAAAAATTATAGAAATGGATGCAGAGGTTGTGATGATCCCATACCCTGCGCAAGGGCACATCAACCCCGCCGTAGCATTTGCCGAGTCCCTCGCCGCCAAGGGTCTAAGTGTGACCTTCATCACCACCACCGCTATAACCAAATCCGCCAAATTCTACGACACGGCCTCCAATTCCATCACCATCCACCACATCTCCGACGGCTACGAGCGAGTTACCCAAACCGAGACCACCGAAGCCTACTTGGCCCGCTTGAAGACTAATCTCTCGCGCAACTTGGCCCGGTTCTTGGATGAGCGCAGCGGTCGGGTTAAACTTGTTATCTACGACTCCATACTGCCATGGGTTCTTGATATTGCACATGAGCGGGCTTTACTTGGGGCATCCTTTTTCACTCAGTCTTGCGCTGCCTGCGCTGTCTACTACCATTTGAAACAAGGGTTGGTGAGGTTTCCCTATGATCAACTCTCGACGCTCAACTTGCCTGCTCTGCCTCCTCTTCAAGTGGATCATCTGCCTTCCTTTTCTCATCTAGATACGCCGCGCACTGGTTTGGACGTGCTTGCTCATCAGTTCTTCAATCTTGAGAGAGCGGATTGGATCTTCTTCAACTCATTCCACAAGCTTGAATCTGAGGTATTTTTTATGCTTCATTTCAGTTTATTTTCTGCCACAAAAAGCTTATCTAGTGTGCATTTTCAAGTTGACTATAATTGGATGCTAATCATTTAAGGGTAGATGAAAATACTAGTATATGCTTCATATTCAGGACTGAGGCACATTTCGGTGCAACCAGATGTATGATGCGTCCGCCATAATTACATCTTATTAAGGATTAATAAACTCTACTTGTGGCGGATGCAATGCAAACCCGGATGTACACAAATTTTTGCCTTAGAAATTTGATTGTAGAAATCTCTGTCATTAAGATAAAAATAGTCAATCATGTATATTGTCAATCATGAATAGTAGACGCTGCTAATTTGATGTCTCATCGAGGTATTGGATTGGATGGCAAGACGATGGCCCGTCAAGACTGTTGGACCTACTTACTTGCTACTCCAGAAAAGCAAGAGATTCTCGAACCATATGATCAACCTGTTTGAGCCAAAACATGATGAAGCCTGCAGGAAATGGCTCGATTCCAAGGGAAGCGGCTCCGTCGTTTACGTCTCGTTTGGAAGCATAGCATCTCTTCGGAGGGAGCAAATGGAGGAATTGGCGCATGGCCTAGTAATGAGCAATTTCCCATTTTTGTGGGTGGTAAGAGCTTCTGAGATGGATAAACTGCCTATAAAGAATTTTGAGTCAGAGAAAGGCCTTATTGTTGAATGGTGTCATCAACCACAAGTATTGGCCCATCGCGCCCTGGCATGTTTCGTGAGCCACTGTGGATGGAACTCGACTCTCGAGGCACTGAGCCATGGTGTGCCTCTTGTAGCCATGGGGCAGCGGTTAGATCAGCCGATGAATGCTAAGTTTGTCGAGGATGTGTGGAGGTTCGGGATCGGAGTTAAAGCGGGTGAAAATGGAATCATTGGGAGAGAGGAGATTGCGATGCGCATTAAACAAGTTGTTGAAGGAGATGAAGGGGTTGAGCTCAAGAAAAATGCTTGCAAGTGGAAGTTGTTGGCTGATGAGGCAGTGGAACAAGGTGGGACTTCTGCCAGCAATGTTGACGAATTTGTTTCCAAACTTATGAATAATTGATTAATTAGGTGTCTAATTTTGTTTCACTGTGTTGTGTACTTCATAGGTCATTTTCAACAAATACTATATCAAAAACGTGAATTAGTGAAAATATATCATTTTTGGAAGTTCTTGGTAAGGAGGGTTGTCACTTTTAACATTGACTTGCTATTTTGACAATAATAATTAATCTATATTTATACTATAGATGAAGAGAGGCATTCTTATACAAAATTTGAATTAGTAAGATTGTACCATTATATCAAAATGAATCATAAATCATCAACAATAGGCATTGATGATAATATACAAAACCAAATTATACAACATCGTGTACGTACTAAAATTTACGTTGGACTAAGTGATTATATAAAAGAACAAGTGATATCTCCCCCTTCATCAATGTATTTCCTTCTCAAAAAGAAAGTATCTCTCCCCTGCCAAAGTAGTCTGCTTCTACTTAAGATTAGAAGTGGTAAAGAAGAGATTTTTCCTCTACAAAAAAAAGTTAAAATTAAATAAAGGAGATTTTATATGATGAGATTTCTATATATAACAATTTTTCTACCAGAACATGACTTTTATATTTCTCCCGGTAAGATTATTCTTGCACTAGTAAGCGGACCCCTTTTATATTTTACTACTCAAGCTCGTAGATCTCTTTTATGCTCAAACGCATAAAAGGATCTCTGTTCAGCACTTGTACAGTAAAAATGACAAAGCAATGAAAATAAGTATTGGCATGCGATTAGCACCTTCAGCCACCTAAATCAGCAAGCTGCATCGGTATAGCCAAAGGCAAAATTATCTTTACATTTCCTCGGAATCAGCTGAGTTGCCGCCTTCTATACGACTGCCCAATCTCACTATATCCTCAACAAGTATCTTTCCATCTGAAGAAAACAACATAACAAGTAAATGAGAAACAAGAGACCCAAAGAAACCAACCAGAGCTCTCAAAGAAGTATTCTGTAAGATAGCAAGATCAGTAGATTGGTTGCGTGCGAAGTTTATGTTTGAGGACATATCCATAGCAACATGTGAACACTGAACCTGAGACAACTAACCTGCATCTTTAGAAAGACTGCTGATTAGTTCTTGCACCCCCTCTCTGCCTAATGTATCCTTTAAATACGTAGCAGCTGCTGCAACTTCCTCAGGAGTCACTTTTCCGTCATAATCTCTGTGAGGATCATCATGGGGAACATTATCAACAGAACTTATATAGCATAAAAATTTGACTCCTTTGGAGTACGTTATACAGTTAAATCCATTTAGGAATAGACATCTCTACAATTTGTAAAAGAAACAGAACAAAATAAATCCTAGGAACATGTATCTTGACTATCCATATTGGAACTTTATTGACCATGAGAAATTAGTGTATGAATGAACTTATTATAGCCTACTAGTCCATTATGACACCAACCAATGTTGATAAATAGAGGTCTTATAAGGGATCCAAATCAAAAAGATTGTAGGAACTTTAACCTCTTTGAGACACTAAAAGTTATTGGTAAAAAGTTGGTGCATTAACATCATTACTAGCGATGGTTGTTAGTATATTATTTCAAAAGGCTGAACAGGAAAAAGTAACAACCATTTGTCAAAAAGCCATAGTTCATACTGAAACCATGATCTAATTGAAGCAAAGCATAATAACAAAAAAGCTCATGGATTTACCTGTCAAGTATTCTCCATTGATCACCAATTTTTGCATCAACATCATCAATTTCTTTCTCAAGTTTTTGAAGCATATCCTCAACCTAGAGAAAATTGGCAAGTTAACTAACATGCATTAATTTAGCTACATGGATATCTAAACTTAAATATTCACCCTAGCTCTGGCATATTCCTTGTATAGAGTAGCTAGTTTTTTCATTTTGTTACTTTCTCAGGCTAGGTGTGAGGCCATTACTTCTTATGGACTGCTACGGAGAGGCATACCTTATCTACAAGAGCAGATGAAACCTTGTTCTGCTCAGGAACTTCAGCATCATCCTTGCTTTCATCCCGTGCAGCTTTATATGCCTTCATTGCCTGCTCTTCGCCATCTGTTCCATCTCTATCCACCATGCTATTGTATAGCCCAATCTGAGAAGACGAAGAAATCATCAATATTTTACATACAAGTTTAGTTGAAGTTGAAAACATTAAAGGAAAAACATTGTGGTTTCGAGTGACCTATATGGATTTTAAAATTTATATATTGAAAATAATGAACAATTTGGAAGAATATTTTATGTTCTACATGATGACCGCAGAGTTTTAAAACCATTTTCAAAAGTAAATTGCACAAAATAAAGCAATTACTCTAGCAGCACAACACGTGACAGGCAAATCAACAACTTTGCTTTAATGAGTCCTAGAACAAGAAGTCGTAACTAAATTATCTATGTGTTCATTAATCAGAACGCAAATCAGTCAAGAATATATCAATTTGAACAATTCAAGAACAAAACTAATATCGAGCAATTATCAGAGACCAGAAGTGCTCATGAAGATCTACTTATCGCCTTTCAAGGCAACAAGGTATACAAAATAAAAGGTGTCATAATGATTAAGAGTTGGTTAAAGAATGAGGCCAGCTAAGAATTTGTTCATCACCAAAAGTCAACCAATTAACATTCATGGGAAGTCAACAGATACCTCACTATTCACCAGCCTCAGGAACTGTTCACGCTCCCTGCTCACAGACTGCAATAATAAAGCAAAGAATGAATGGGGAAAGAGAATAAATTCTATCCTCAAGAAACTCAAACAAGAGATTTCTTTATTACAGATGCAGAAGCCAAAACAGCTAATGCACGACTAAGTTGACAAAGCTGTTCTTGTTTATCCAGAGCTCTAGCTCTGGCTTGTTCTTGTGCTTCTCTTGCAGTCGGATTGCTCATCTCTTTCAAAGCCACATCAACTTCAGCATCAGCAGATTCATTTTTCCTGGCTAATTCTTCTTCCTGTTTCTCTTCCTCCTCCTATAGTCACATAAATGAATGAAGAAAAAAAGGGAACATAAGATCAAGAACTAAACAGTTTCAGAAGAAACAAGAAAATGAACAATTCTCCATAGGAGCAAAACTGAACAAATCATCAACCCTGATTAGTTCCTCCTGCATTTCAAGGAAGTCCAGCTTCCTCCTCCTTTCTGCAAGAGAATCTTCAGATGGCAATGATGTAACACCCACAGTATCCACGACCTCATCTGGAAGTGAGGACAAAGTAGCTTGAACTGCTTCCTCTGGCCTCATCCTTCCCGTCACAGTGAAGGCTCTGCAAATAGCATCAGCAGATATATCAACAGCTGTGCAAGGATGAGATAATGATAATTTTTGAATCAGAGAGTGATCAATCTAGACGAGAAATTTAACCTGGAAAGAATCAAAAGTGATGATGGAACAGAGTGGTTCAGAGACAAATCTAGCCAATCTCGCAACTGAAAAGAGAAAGGTGGTTCAGACATCCAAAGACATGCTGGCTTACAAAAATTCAATGCAGGAGAAAGAGGAGTACAACTTGGTTAAGGTAATGGATTTAACACCAATATATGTCCTATAGGTCACTGGTAAATCTTTCATCAGAAAACAAATTTCTAATACGAAATTCACCAATTACAGAAGTTCACTCTTGAGTTGTAATGTCGTTGTTTAACATTTCCATCCAATACATGTCGTTCGTGCTCAAGCAATATAATCAATCATCTCAAGTAATTATCAAGAAATATAAGGTTGCCACCCAAGAACCCTATAAACCCTAATCACTTTTAATTAAGTGATGCACTTTTGTTGTCATACAGACCTGTTGACGCATTTCCTCCACTGAAAATTCCCCAAGCATACCCCTCTCTCTACAATCTTCACGAAGCTCT
>JAYDZE010406466.1:0-16838 GCA_034509125.1 Monilaria moniliformis | reverse complement strand
GAAATTTGTGCAGAGCCAACCACTTGCTACCAAAAATTCTGGTGGTAGTGGCCTTGGCCTAGCAATTTGTAAGAGGTGATATCTTACTTCATAGTTCTTCTGCAACATAATTTATTTTCAACCCAAGCCATGGAACTTTATCACGTTCTCCGCTTTTGCATTTATTTTCTTCTTTAAATATGGTTTTTATGCGATCAGGTTTGTGAATCTCATGGAGGGGCACATTTGGATTGAGAGTGAAGGTCTTGGCAGGGGTTCTACTGTGATCTTCATTGTTAAACTTGGAATTCCCGCTCGCTTAAATGAATCCAAGCTTCCATTTTTGCACAAAGGCCCTGGAAATCAAATAAAGTTGAATTTTTCTGGGCTTAAAGTTGTTGTGATGGATGATAACAGGTTAGTAATGCATGCAACCTTTAAGTACTTGTCTTTTTGTTCTGGAATTTTCATTGTTGTTTTGTTCTTTGCGTTAGTTTGTCTCTTATGTTAGCAGTTATTTCTTGCCACTAGAACTTATTTGGTTGATTTGGTTTAGGTAGTTGTGATCATAATTGGTACTTGACTCGAAGATAGTTCTTCCTCTAGATAACTTTAACCTATATTAGTTTGGTTAAGCTTCGTGCAATTTCAGATTTTCAATCTTCTGAGAAAGACATGATATCTGGAGCAGAAACGTGGACTTATATTTGCTGGTTTACATACCATGTTGCCATAATAGTGGCACTTGTGATTGGACCACACCACACTTATGTTGGTTGGGTTTAATATAATTTTTTTTTGTCTGAGTTATAAAAGTCGGTTTTTTCTCTAGAAAGCGGCGCTTTTCTCCACAACGAAAACTAGTAATGCACGTAACATCAACATTTTGGTCTAAATTGTTGCATTTCTAAGTTGTCAAGGAGTTGATTGCAGTTTTCCGCTATATGTTATTGACTTTAATGTTGTACATTGAACGAACAGTGTCGGTCGTATGGTAACCAAGGGCCTCCTTGTGCACCTGGGATGTGATGTATTGGCTGTTTCATCCGGAGACGAGTGTGTTAGAGCTGTAAGTTATGAAAACAAGGTTGTTTTCCTTGACGTGAGCATGGCAGCTGTTGACAGTTTTGGAGTTGCTGTACGGATTCGGGAGAAGTTTTCAAAACGTTCAGATAGACCTTTTATTGTTGCACTTACTGGAAACACTGATAGAATGATAAAAGAGAACTGTCGGAAGGTTGGTATGGATGGAGTCATACTGAAGCCCGTTTCGGTAGATAAAATGAGAAGCGTTTTGTCTGATCTCTTAGAACATGGATATCTTGTCGAATCTCAATAACGCTGCAAGTGTAAGTGCTCAACTACTATGTTCTTGCGCCTCTGGATGGATGGTTGAAGTGTCGTGCACTTTCAGAATGATGATCACTACGGAGTTGTGAAGATGACTTGTTCTGAGGTAATCTTAAGTTGCCTGCTTACTGATGATGAGCTCGAATTCATTTTGTTCACTTAGTTTCAACTGTAAAGTTCTGTGCACTTTCTTGGTATATAGGGCAATCCATTTCTAATAATTTTATTAATACAATATGATGCTACTTGTTAATACAATTCTAAGGTCGATATTACAGATAACATCTAAAGCAAAAAATATTGCAGACATCCTATTAAATTTTCCAAGTCTAGAGTACGTCCTCAATGAACATCTTTGAGCAGTCACCAACTAAAATAAAATGACACAAAATTCTGAAGTCATTATATTCTTTTACGGTGAATATATGTAAAATTGTTATTTTCTGAGTTTTGAATTTTAAACGAGTCACAAGAACAATTCGAGATGAATGGCATACAAAGATTCGATGAGAATCAAATATCGAATATTAGAGTTTGAAAATGTCGATCTCATCTCACCAAGAATTGATAAACATAAACTTGGTTGATATGTATTTGAATAAAAACTAAAACTCCAGTATTACAATTTACAATCATAGAAAGAGTGATACTGCTACATATGATTGGAGTCGGTCAATACCAAATTGAATTCAACTTCAAAAAATGAACTCCACAGGTGTAAAATAGATTGCCAGGTTCTGTTGTTGGTTTGTTTAGAATGTTCTTTAACTACGCTTAAAAATGTGACTTAACTGACTGTTAGTATTTTAATTTAGTCTTAATGAAACAAGACCTGAAAATATGTACACATTGACCTGAAAACAAGACCAATTCTTTTTATTATGTGCTTATTAGTATTAGGTTTTCGAGTGTGATTTATTATACAAAAGCGGAGTTACGCACTTGAAGGAGCAGATTGGGAAAAAGCCAAAGCAAATAACCGACTCTAAGTTGGGGAAAAGGAAGAGCAAAGGCCACCTGTTGTTCCTTCCATAAACCATCATGGCCACTTGTTATTAAACAAAAATTATAGAAAGAGAACCCTTTCATAAATATTGCACCCGACAAAAAAGAAAAGAAAAGAAAAAGATTTACCTCTATCTATAAACATTAGAGCTTTTTAATGTCTTTCAATTAAATTTAATTTGTGCCATCATGTAATTATTTATTAATTAAAAAAAAGTTATTCCAAATGACGAACGGCAAAGCCCAAAGCAAGGCACATGGTTCTCAGTTTCAGGAGATCCCATCTGCTTCAGCAGATATTCCTATTCCCGGACAAGAGGCTATTTTCCAGACGTTAGCTAATGCACTCAGACTGATAGCTAGATCTACACCGAGTCTACACCGAGTAGTCATACCTCTGCTATCGAGAGACTTCATAAATTTCGAACAGAGGAATTCAGAGGAAAGAAGGACGACAATCCGACCAAAGCTGAGTATTGGTTGGATCAACTTTAGCGAATATTCACCTTTATGCCTTGTACTACAGAGGAGAAATTACAATGTGTTGTAGCTCTACTGAAGGATGAAGCATATATGTGGTGGATGAGCATTGTATAGATTGTTGTACCAGTTAGGGCTGACAATTTTTGACACGACACGAAAATACGACACGAACACGCACGAAATTAATGGGTTAGTGTCAAGTCTTATTGGGTTCGTGTCATTATCAGGTCGACCCGATAAGGACACGATAATTTCGGGTTGGGAAAGACTGAAAGGTAAACTAATATAAAGGTGCAACTCTAGTAAACTACTCTTTTTATTCGTTTGCTAGTTTTAACTATTGATGAGACACACTTAATGGGAAAACTGAAAGGTAAACTACTTATTACAGTAGGTTTTGATGCTAATAAGAAGTGTTTACCTATTGTGTATGCTATTGTGGATAAAGAAACCAATCACAATTGGAATTAGTTTCTAGGCTTTGTTGGGAGTTATGTAGCAATTGGTAATAGACGGTTGTGCAAAATATCTGATAGGCACCATGAAATCATAAATGCCATTAATTTTGAGGTATGAAATCATAAATGCCATTAATATTGCTTGGTGTACATAAGTAAAAATGTGTTGCAAACGTATAAAGGCATAAAAGGTGAAAAGTTTGGTATGAGCAATGAGTTTTGCAACACAAAATCGTAAGTTCAACAAATGAAGGCGTGCACTTTTGACTTTTAATAATGGGGTTGTGAGGTACCTTGAAGAGTTAAATAGAGTGAAGTGGACTCCGTCATACGACAAATGTCGTAGATGGGGTGAGGTTACAACTTAAATGGTAGAGTGCTACAACAATGTGTTGAAAGGTGTACGAGAACTACCAATCAAAGCTTGCATTGATTTGACATTCTGGAGGACTATTAAGTGGTTTATTAGCAGAACAATAGAAGCACAATATTGCGAAAGTGGCTTGACCCCTTGGGCCCTGAAGAAGGTAAACGAGAATGATGCAAAAGGCCAAGGACATCGTGTTAGGCAATGTAACATATATCAAGGGATTTATGAGGTCTGAAGTAGACAGCGAGCTGCTGGAAAAAGTGGAAATACTAACACTGTCGAGTATATGAAAGGAAAGTGCACCTGTGGAAAGTGAAAGATATGGAAAATACATTGTCGCACGTTGCAGCAGTAGTTCGAGATCGTGGTGATGATATGTTTGATCTTGTTCATCGTATGTATCACAAAGAGATTTGGGTGCAACAATATTCACTTTCTTCAATCCACTTAGACATCCAGATTATTGGGATGAGAGTGATTGGATCTTAGAGTGTGTGCCTTCGGGGTTACTGCCTCGATCCCGTGGTCGCTATAGAAGAGGAATGATACCAAATCAGATGGATTTCCGTGAACCCGACCAGCCGAGAGCATCACTACGTTGCAAAAATTGTGGCCAAACTGGCCATGACAGGAGAAATTGTACCACTGGATGTACTCGATTGTTGCTATTTGCTGAATGTTATATTTTATTGTTGTTTGTTTGTTTAATATTGTAATGGATTGCTGT
This sequence comes from Monilaria moniliformis, assembly GCA_034509125.1. NCBI lineage: Eukaryota > Viridiplantae > Streptophyta > Magnoliopsida > Caryophyllales > Aizoaceae > Monilaria > Monilaria moniliformis. The sequence continues at coordinate 12,466 of JAYDZE010406466.1, read as the reverse complement.
TGGTGTATTGATATCTGTTTGGTTCCCTTTGTTATCCAAATAAAAATCCAAACATAATATTTTAAGTACTTAAAATTGAAAAAAAGTATTGTTTTATATCCAAACTGAAATCCAAACAATTAACAAAATAACTATAAAAACAATCAATCATCAAAACTAAAATCTATTAATAGGCACTAGGAGTATATTCACTTGGTATTTTGCCTCAGTTACCACAATTAGACTTTCGTGATAAAAAGCCCCTCAATGTTCGGCCGACACTTAACCCTTCAGATGGTGAATGTCGTGGTTCTGGAATAGCTTCCAAACCAGCATCCTCCAGCAGCCTCTAATTGCAAACCAGATAAATATGAATCAACCGAACCTCTGTGTGTCTGATAACCTTCATGCGGTGTCCATGGCTCGTGAGATGTCAGCTGGAATGACCAAGGCTCACATCCCTGTAAAGATGTTTGCTCGTGAGGGCAAGACACGAGCTTGGGGCGGGGGAGGCGCGAACTCGTGCTGAGGCTGTGTCTGTTGTGACTGCCAATCTCGTGACATTCTGTGGTCACCTGTTTGGACACATCTCCTTTCATTACGCTGGGCTCTCTCAACAAAATGTATCGATATATCGACCTGCGTATGCTGAAAAGGAGGTTGGTCAATACGACAACCCTCACCACAACTCCTAAGAGCAACCTCGGCCATCTGTAAGACACGCTGCATGTCAGGATACGAACAGTCGGATCGACCCGTTGTGTGATATATGCGAGTAAATGTCTCCAACTGTAAAAAAAATGTTATTCAAAATACGCAAATACACAAGATACATTTTTAAATAAAATCGAAACTAAAACTTACCACATAATTCTGTGGTGAGGTAGACTCCTAAAGTCCAGACTACGCATGTACGCCTGACTGGGTGATGTATGTAACAGTGATAGACCTATATTACCTCATATATTCCTATGTCATTCGTCCAGATAGGTCATCTACTGCATCTTACACCAGCTGGTGCCGCATATCCCAATTTCAATGTATTTGGTATGTTCGGCACCCCAATCCTTCCCTACACAATGAGATATATTCATATAAGTTGTCGTGAATGTGGTATGCTTGAGTTCAGGAATATGCTGTGAGAATCCAAATTGCCGCATAACTCTATGCGGCTCATATGGTTCCATAATATGCCAACATATTAAGAATGTGGTTGCCCTCCAACAACTCTCAACACCAATGCAAAATACGGCAAGTGCCACGCACTATAAGGCTGCCATATGAACTGAAAAAAGACCTTATTTGTTAGTCAAAATGATAAGTTAACTTAACAATAAATTATAAAAAAAACATACATAAATGTACCTGCTCTAGTTACACCCGTGCCAATTGCTCTCGATAGTGCTTAGTGCAATGTTGGGGAGATTTTGTCAAATGCATAGGGTCATTCCACCTGACAATACTAAACAAAAATCAATCACAATCATTACAAGATATGATACATAAACAATAAGGAACAACTAATCTACTTACGTGAATATACCAGGAGTATAGTCGGTATGGATAGGAGAATATAGGAACTCAGGTTACAAAATTAGAATTCGTTCCCAGGCCCAAAGCTATAGAAGAACTAGGGGGCCATCAATATCCTTCATGTGGTCACAGGCCGCTTCGCATAGATTATGATAGAGCGCCGCCAGTGTTGCGTTGTCCCAGCTATACTACAAAGCCACATTGACATCTTCTAATAATGTCATATATATCAATAGCACCTTGTAACTGATGTCGTCGGAAAATATCAACCCACCTAATAAAATGAGCACATACATACGTGCATGTTGGAGGTAAACCTCGTCGTCGAGGTGATTTGCTAGAGGTTCATTCATCCTATCAGTTAGTGCCGCTACAGAAAGACTGGTCTTTTTCATTTCAATCTCAACATATTTCGGTCTTCAAGCTCAATTCCACCCCAGTTACAACAAATCCATCAACTCTAAGACACTAAAGTACCTTCACATTTTCCAACGTCATTGTCACCTCACCAGTAGGAAGATGGAATGAATGAGTCTTGGTCGCCACCGCTCTACCAAAGCGGTGATCAAGTGATGATCGATGTCTTTTGGCTTTCAACAAGCTAAAAGACCGCCAAATCCAAACTCTTGTATAAGCTCGACAGCCCGTTGATGAATGAGTTTACAATCCCATAACTTGCTCTCATATATGCGGACTTGCAAAGGCTTCCAATCTTGGCTTGCCCAAATCCTTCTTGAAACGTGATCTCGCTGTAAAAATAGCACCGAAGGATCTTTTGGGCCGCAGAATAATTGAGCAATTGATTGTGAAGACCTCACCATTATACAATTTCTAATAAATAAAGTTAGCAAATACGATGTCAAAAATTCAAACTAAATATATCATACAAACAATCCAAAATTCTCAACAATAATAGCCAAATTTCTCAAAATTTCTCAACCATAGTAAAAATATCAATCCAATTTTTTTAAAAAAATTACCAACAACAATAGCCAATTTTTTTAACAACAATAGCATTTTCACAACAACAATAGACAATTTCCCAACAATAATAGGCAATTTCCCAACAGTAATAGGCAATTTTTCCAACAACAATAGACAATTTCCCAACAACAATAGATAATTTTTGAACAACAATAAGCAATTTCCCAACAACAACAGATAATTTCTAAAGTAACATACACTAATTTATTATCTCTACATAATCAATCCTTTTAGTCATTTTATCAAACACCTAATATACAATCTAATACACTACAATATCTAATAAATTAATACACTATTATATAATATCTAATATCTCAATTACAAATGAAACTGTTATTTCTACATATCACACAACGTATCTGTACATATCACACAAAATATCTAACAATCTAATTATTTAAAATCAATCAAAAATATCTAAACATATCAAAATTTCACCATAAATTACCTAAACCCTAACTATACAAAAAATCAAAAAAAATGTGAGAATTAAACCATATAACAATAACAGTATAATTACATACATTTGGAAGATGTTCAACAAAATTTGTCGAAAGAATGTGATAAATTAGGCAAAAGGGCAATGAATTTGGAGAAATTGTGTTGTGTTTGTGTGTGTTTTGCGTTTACCCAGCTGCTGTGTATATCAGGGCAGAGACGTGTGAGGGTGATGCATCTTTGTGTACATCTCTAAGTGGATTTAAATTAGTATTTCTACCAATCAATCTGATTCAGGGATCAAACTTTAATTTGAAGCATCTATGTACTAAATTTGAGTTTAAAGTAGAAAAATTTAGGGCAAACTGCCAAATAAATAACGAAATTTGGTCAAATTTTAGTCGGTCTCATACTTTTCAAAAATGAAACTATAAATCACTAAGTTTGAAAAATTCACAATTGTCCCATGGCAAAGTTTTCCGGTAGCATACGTGTTATAATCTAATGACATGATGCATACGTGTACTAATTTAGATTATGTGGCTGAAAAGTGGTGCAAACGTGTACTAAATGACGTCGTTTGGAAATTATAAATTGCCAAATAAATCACAATTTTGTCAAATTTTGGTCGGTCCCATACTTTAAAAAATGGAACTATAAATCACCAAGTTTGAAAAATTCGCAATTGTCCCATCCATCTTAATTTGGAAAAATTGAAGCTGAGTTGTTAACTGAAAATATCTGCGTGGAAAAAACGGTTGGGGAACAAAACGACATCGTTCAGTAACGCTCAAAACGACGCCGTTTTATTAAAATAAGTATTTTAATGTCATTTTTCTTTTCTTCTCTTCCAACTCTCTCTCTCTCTCTCCTTCTCTCTCCTCCATGTGTAGCTCTGCTCCAATCAAATAATTTTTATTTCAAAGTCTTAAAAACCAAAACGACGTTGTTTAGTACACGTCTGCGCCACTTGTCAACCACATCATCTAAATTAGTACATGTATGCGCCATGTGACAATTGCGACATTTTTTTTAAAGTATGGGACCAACTAGAATTTGACCAAATTTCGTGATTTATTTGGCAATTTTCCCTTAACGACGTCGGTTTGTTCCCCGACCATTTTGTCCCCGTAGATATTTCTGGTTGACACCTCAGTTTCGATTTTGCCCAAGTTAAGACGGGTGGGACAATTGCGAATTTTCAAATTTGGTGATTTATAGTTCCGTTTTTGAAGAGTATGAAATCGACCAAAATTTGACCAAATTTCGTGATTTATTACCCAAAAATTTATGCACAAAACTTAGATGACTGTATTGAACTTTGAATAAATTTATTACAATAAAGTAATTGGGTAAATTTGAAGATAAATGTCAATTACTTCATAAAACATAGACAGATTAAAGACCAACGAAGAAGATCCACAGATTATTTGCAAAAACATTAAATACAAGTTCTCCCAAATTTTGATATGAATGAAAAAATAGACTTGAGTATTTAGTTGATTGTGTTATGATCTTTTTTTTTCCTTCCCCTTTTCTTTAATTAGCGAAATGACATATTAGTTTTCCATCTATTGTCGATATAATCCATGCTAATCTATTATTTACTTTGATGATTTTCAACTTATTTAACCATTTTATCATTCAAATACTCCAAGGCCATGCCTTGATGCAAAGAAAAAGACATAAATCTAAATTGGTATGGAACTCTTGTAAAATAATATTCAAAAGCAAGAAAGTCTATCAAATTGCTCAAGTGTTTTTAGTTAGTAATACAAGATTGACAATCAACTAAAAAAAAAAAAAAAAAAACAAAACAAAAGATTGACCTTGCTGAAGGAACTGTGTTTCAAGAACAGGAATTAGATGTATACATACACGAAGATGGTTAATAATTCTTGGAAACATGTAAGCTTCAGTTTATATATGCTTCGTAGCAACGGAAACATAGCTTGTAGTCAAAAGGTAGGAACTCCGGTAGCCAGTAAAGTCAGCCTTGATATTCATACGTATGGGGAGTCACTACATCAGATCAGGATCATCTTCATAGTCGAAGTCAGCTTCGCTAGATTGCCTTCTCTTCGACTCTCTCGGCCCTCGACCCTTCTTTGGTTTCCCACTGCAACATGTTGAGTACTCATGAGAACATACTCGATTAGAAACCAAAATCAGATCGATCATCACCAACGTATCAGCTAATGTTGATCAACAATTATGCATACTGTTCAATATCTGTAACAGACTATACAAAAACTAAACAGTGAGAATGGATATATTGATTACTTACGGCCCATTTGTTGTTACACCACCATCTCTTGCTATTTCTTCAGCCTGGTAAACATGAAGAATAAATCAAATATCTACGGGAGCAAACAATTTGACAACAAAGACTTGTATGCAGCATACTCAGTGCTACGAGCCTCAGATTGAAATAATGCATACAACTTTGGAAGATCTAAAGCATTTACCACATTGAATACCAAAAAGAAAAGTAATGAAAAGGAATGACTAATTGCTTCCCATTCTTGCAGTATCACCAGTCTAATTATTCTCCAATTCAAATATATTTGACTCAAGGTGCCAGTTTCACAAGTATGACCATCCATAATCACATTGAGTGCTCATGGGAAAATTAAAAGCCTTCAAATTCCTAGATGATGTTTATCTCAAGAGTAAATTATATACTCAACACATGATAACAGATGCATAAAACAAAATAATCAAGGAGGCCTAGCATAAACTCACATGACACATCTAGATCAATCATACAACATACGAAGAGAAGGCATCACGAAAGAGGCTTAAAATCATGAGACAGGCAGAGCCAACCCACATTTAGCTCTGGTTCAAAAACTTATTGTAAGCAGAAACCATAATACAATATAAACTCATACAGCTGGTGAAGTGACAGACGACAATGAGAATAGCCTGTCGTCAGGCTGAAACTTCCTTGATCGTTTCAAGCTGCACATGAAAGAGCAACATTAAATCATTCTCTTCCGTATTAATCAACTGCAGGAACAACGTATATTCTATATATTCTATACACAACACCTAAAGATGAAAGAAGCAACAAATGATTCCTCAACAAGATCAATCTTAGATAGAAATTAATGAACAGAACATTCAGAACGAAAATTCAATGCTAAGTTATAATAAAAATTTAACTATACTCACCATCAAATCCCCTAATCATGTGATTCATTAACAAGGATATGAAACAAAAGATAATACGTAAAATGATATACACCAAAAAAAATAAAAAATTACAGTGTAGTGTTCTTGGAAGAAGACAAAAACCCTTCAAAACCTTTCAAGACATTGCCACATTGGCTCGGATCCTGTAAATAACCCGTCTCCATATCATATACCTACACAAAATTTCATTCAATAAAGAGCACATAATAAATAAGTAATCAATAAATCCTACATATAAAATCATCACATTATTCAGCACCTGCTTTTCGATGCTGCGGAGCTCTTCATGCAGTTTAGCCCTTTTGCACAAGAGAGCAGCCAGCATTGCGGAAGGGTTTGAAGATGTTCGTTGCTCTATAAGGAATCGTCAATTTCTTTTACCAAAAATAATGATTTTTTTTTTGGTAAACAATATTCTTCGAATTTAAGAAAAGTACAGAGATGCAAAGATTGGTATACCTTCTGAATCCATGTTGAAGATCCAAGATTTAGGGTTCAAGAACTGCGATCGATTTCACTATTGCTGTCTCCTCTCGTCGCTTCCTTGTTTTCCAGCGCGCCGATCAAGAAATGGAAAAAAATTGGCACATTTCCTATAATTGTTTGGATTTTGGGCTTTTAAGTCTCTTTAGTTCGGCCCGAATAGCCCAACTATCTAAAGTGCCCCAAAATCCAAAGCCCATCAATTACGACAGACCACTCGAGCTCTGCATTCCCATCTTCTCTTCGCCCCTCTCTCTCCCTCTCTCTCTCTCTCACACACACACACACACACACACACGCACACAGAGCACAAATGACGAAATTCAGGAAGCTCAATCGGCCCACCGGCCACAGAATGTCCATGCTCAGGTATTAAGAGGTGAATAGGACTTTTAGATCTTTTTTTTTTTTTGCAACTGTTTTTCAATCTGTGGCATTTTCTTCACAAAATAATTAGCTAAAGTTTTGATTATGTTGAGCAGGACGATGGTGTCGCAGCTAGTGAAGCACGAGCGGATCGAGACAACAGTTGCGAAGGTTTCTGGATTTTAAATTTATTTATTTGTTTTTTGGGGTTTAAAACTACTTAGGGTTTTAGTTGGGTTTTGCTGGGTTCTTCGACGAATTTTTTTCCCGGCGCTAAACGAGTAACGAAAGTTTTGCTGTTTCGTTCTTAGTTGGCATGGGAAAGAGAAGTGGCATTCGCTGCAAAATCAGTACAAAAATAATCAGGAAAAACAAGTTATAATTTCCTGTTCTCTAGTTGAATTTCGTATGATCTGTGCCTAAAATGGCTGAAGTTTGGTTGTCTAATTTGTATATCCTGACTGGTGGAGGCTAGGGCAATTTCAATGGTGTTTTGTTAGTTTGTGTGTGTTTATAGGGCCTATCAGTTTTCATACTATATATGTGTTGATCATCAGGAAGTTTGGTGTCATCGACAATTGTGAAATTTAGGACGAGTTTCCATTAGCCTCTTTGGATTTAAGCTTCAAGGCTCGATTAATGGCTTCACGTCTTTTTTATTTCTTCCCTTGTTATCATTGTAGGCAAAGGAAGTTCGTAGGCTTGCTGATAATATGGTGCAGCTTGGAAAAGAGGTACATTTTTCATGTTCTGTGATCTCAAGATTTACGAGCATAAAGTTTGAAGGTGGGTATAAAGTCTACAGACTTTTGATGGATTTTAGATCCCATTCATTATGAATGGTTTGCATTTGATATCACTCAATTCAAATACAATGTATGCTTAGATGTACCACCTGATGTATTAATTGAAATAATAAAGTCCAGTGACATCCATTGGAATACCAAATCTTGTCGCTTCTCGATTGGCTGATAGAATGGTGCTCATGAGGTTACCTCAAACTGGCTGTACCATAGATACTATATAAGTCTTAGTCTTCATTAACTATAAATGTGTTATATCTGCAGAAGCAGATGTATGGAAATCTTAATCTTAGACGAAACAGCTTGAAAGAGGAGGCTCTCTTCAGCTATACTTAGGATTGTTTTCTTTGGTTTTTCTTTTAGTTTTTAGAAAAATTAGGGAAGGTTATCTGTGGGTGATTGGATTCGAAATTTGTGGTCTGAAAACCAACCCTATTTAATTCGTTTACATTGGTGCTACAGGGTACATTATGTGCTTCGAGGCGTGCCGGTGCCTTTGTTCGTGGGGATGATGTCATCCACAAGTTATTTACCGAACTGGCCTATCGATACAAGTGAATCTCAATCCTCTAAAGCCGTTTGTTCCACTACTTCTGGTACATAATTGCTTTGCTATAACAGTATATTGGTCTGGATGTTGTTTATTTATTTTTATTACAGAGATAGAGCAGGTGGATACACGAGAATGCTTCGAACTCGTATACGAGTTGGTGATGCTGCACCGATGGCATACATTGAGTAAGTCCAGTGCAGTCTTGTCTTGTGTGATAAGTTTCACTTTGTTCATAGGCAATTTTCCCCAATAACGAGTGTTTCTTTCCTTTTGTCTCAGGTTTATAGATAGGGAAAATGAGCTTAGGCAAGCTAAGCCACCAACCCCACCACCACCGCAGAGAGCAGCCGTGGATCCGTGGACTAGATCGCAACTCACCAGACAATATGCGCCACCTAAAGAGGAGAAGACCTCCGACTCCGATAGTTGAGTTATGTCCTCAAATTGTAGTTGGAATTCTGTAATTTTCATTAACTTGAAAAGTTTTGTTTGCTAACGTTTTTGGTGAAACCCTAGAATGAATAAAAACAGAAACACCGGTTAGAATTTTATCTTTTGAAAATGAGGGAAACCAAAAATGTTTACGGTTCGTTATTAAATTGAATTGATTGAGAGTGACTGATTGAATTTATAGTGCACTAAAAATTCATTTTGCTAAATTACTCCACATTTTGTATTATATCAAACATCTAAACTAAATTTTCAATCGAAAAACAAAATGAACAAACAAAAATACACCCCTAGATTGATTTGGTAATGCCATGATGTCTAAAACATTGAATTCTAAACTACTTGTGAGAAAAATGTGCTCAATATGTAGTTATAGGAAAAATCCTTAATTAAAGTGCAAATCCATTATTAGGATTCTAGATGACTTAGGTGAGAAATAAAGGGCTGAATATGGCCTAAACTTCTTCTAGGCATGAACTGATGGCTAGGATTGGAAGCTAATTAAATTATGAGATAATAATAGTGATAAAACTGATATGATTCTGTGGGATGTGGGAAGATTAAATAGTGAGATAGATAAAATTGATATGACTGAAGGATGATTAAATAATCAACTCAATTTTAGGGTAATAAATACTCATCCAATTTAGGGCATTTGCGGGACTACTGGGGCGGCGGCCGCACCATTCTCGACGCCCGCCGCGGGGGCGACGCCATTGCAGTGGCGTGTGACAGGGGCGACGCCATTGCAGTGGCGTGTGACAGCAAACAGGTGCGGCGCTCACCCCTCGCCCGACGATGATTCGTCCATCGGCTGAGGCTGCGGTAGCCCTCGCGGCAGCGCTGCGGAGATGTGGCGGCCACGTGCATTTAATTTTTTTTAATGTTTTGTATATAAATATATAATGTGGAAAATTGTGATTGGCCGGTAAACCCTTGTTGACCGCGCCAATGAAAATGGTGGGGTGGGTAGGGGCGTAGGGTGGGGGGCAGGGTAGGGGTGGATGGGGGTATGGTTTCACAAACTCTATAAATACATACTCATTCTACTCTTCAAATCACCCCAATTCACTCTCTTTATCTCAATCGTCTCCTTTTTCTAGTGTCAAATGTTTTTCATGGATCCCCACGGAAGTTCCGATTCATCCGATGAGAAAGACCTTGTACATCAGCTAATAATAAAGGGTGAGATAGAGAAGCGGGAGTTTGTAAGGGCATGGGCTGCTGCGCATCAGGAGCAGGTGATAGGACTTAATTGTTGCTAGGAATTAAGGGTTAAAGTCAAGCTTTCATTAGACAAATCTACATTTAATTGGTGATTATGTGCAGGGAAATGGAAGAAGAATGAATTGGAGTGCAATGGATAGGAAGGATGGAGAATGCAAAAAACGAAGGCAAAATGAGCAGAAAATCAACTTCTGCATACAAGTTGCCCAGATGACTCAAACTGGCCAGCCTGAAGATCGGTAATCGGCTGCGCTACAGGACAAAGTTGTCCTTCTCCAACATTTGTGAGGTGGCATTTCCAGCTGCAATTAGGGGCATATATGTCCATCCAAGAGAAAGGAAAAGTAGCAAAAACCTAGCTGCAAGAGGTCCTAGCCGCACTCTAAAAGAAAGAGGAGAGAGAGAGAGAGAGAGAAAATCATAGCAACACTTATACCAACACTCTCACTCACTCACGCACTCACACTTGGGGACTGTGACAAAATAGTTGTTGGGGAAGAGCACCTCTTTCTCTGCCACAATGGGATAGGGCGGAGGAAGATATCAGTCATATTTCATTGCTTGTTTGGAGCTTGCTACTATTTCATAGCTAGTCTTGAAGAACTCTTTAGTTTGTTTTGTTTTAACTTGGATTTTGTTGGTTGTTATCTGTTGTTTTGAAACCCTCATGGATCTAGTTTATTTTGAAGTTCTTGCAACGAAGATTTGTTGTTCATCTTTTGGTTATTAATGGTTCCTAGTCTAGCATTTGTCAAGTGTTGTTAAATCTTAGCTTCTTAGTTCCTTAGTGTAGTTTAAAGGTTTATTTTCTTTTCCAAATCAATTGCACTTGTTCGTCTCCAGTTTTTCCAGCTTTTCTTGTTTGTTTTGTTACTTGTTGGATGCAATTTCCTTTAGTTCTTGGTTGGAAATTTTCGTGAGTTCCCTTATGCATTTTGCTGTCAGTTGCTGTCAAAACCTCCTTCATTCAGGTATGAACTGCCCAGTCTGCATCTTGTTTGTTTTCTTTCCCTGTTTAGGGCCTGTTAGCCTATGTGCATTTTCAGTTGTTAGCCTGCAAAAAGTTTGTTGCTGAATTTAGAAAGTTGACTAGTTGTTGCTTAATTCAAGCTGCTTTTCTTCCATGTTTGTCTAGTAGCCTTATGAATCTGACATTTTCATTTCAGTTTGATGTTTTGTTGGTTGTTATTTTCGAGAAAGTTTAGAAAAATCTAAGTAGATTTTGAAAATTGTTGCATTTAGGATTATCTGCTAAACGATTTGAAACCTTTAAATTGCCCAGTTTACTTCCTATTTTTTTTAGCTGCCCAGTTCGAACATACATCTCATACCACTACTTTGTTGCTTTTAATCCAGTTCTTAATTTATTTCCCACACTTAATAGTTAGTTTATTTTCTGCTTTCTTCCATCACAATGGTTTTAGGCGTGGCGGCATCGCCAACTCTACTTAGGTGAGTATGACACATGACAAAATTCTCATTTCTCGTGGGTTCAACACCCCGTACTTACCATATACTAATTAAATAGTATAGTGGTAGTCAGAAACTATAAATCTTGTTGATAGGTTGAGTTTGTTATTCTTTTCCAACGACACACAAATTAAGCTCCTATTAGCAGGTCCCAAGAGCGTCGAGAGGACCGAAAACTTACGTGCACTGAGAGCGTGAAGTTGCCGCTGAAAGGCTATATGTCGATCATTTCCACGACATGCCTCGGTGGGGTCCAGCTGTCTGAAGACATCAGTTCCGAATGAGCCGATCGTTGTTCTTGCGAATTGCGAACACGTTGGCGGGACGTGACGAGCGGTTCTAGCAACGCCCTGATTGTACTGGGCACGACGTGCTCACGATGCTACAGAAGCGCATGGTGGCCCTTCTAGCAACTGGCGTATGCTAGGGGGCCCGACCAATTTGATGAGTATCTCCATGTGGCCGAGTCAACGGGGCGTGCGTGCGTGAAATTATTTTGTAGCGGGGTCGTCGAGGCCTTCCACGACACATACTTGCGATGGCCGATGATGCAGGACGCTCAGTCGTTGATGGATATGCACGAGAGGCATCATGATTTTTCGGATACGCTTGGTAGCATAGATTGTATGGACTGAGAATAGAAGAATTGTCCGACTAGATGGCGAGGTACGTTCACCAGCGGATAAAAGGACTCTCATCCAATGATATTACTCGAAGCAGTTACTGATGCGCGACTGTGGATCTGGTATGTAATATCCCTAAAACGTCCCTAATTAAAATTATGAATTTTCAGTGCGATAAGATCGCTGAATAGGGGTTTTCGGCGATTCTCCGAGGATAACTAATAAAATGAATCGAGATTGTAACATCCCTAGTGATAGGTCTCTTCAAGATATATGTAAGTGATGGAACGGATGTACGAACGAGTTTTGATAAAATGGTTATTTTTAATACGAAACGTTCGATTAGGGTTTTTCGA
>JAYDZE010406465.1:0-35527 GCA_034509125.1 Monilaria moniliformis | reverse complement strand
TATCTCTCCAACCACTTTTTCTTCATCTCTCTCATACTTTATCAACTACTTTTTCTCTCTCCAATCACTTTTTCTCCTTATCTCTCTTAATTTACCAATTTTGCATTAAAACTCGTGCCGTCCACCAATTGGACTGTAATTGGTGGACGGAGGGAGTATATGTTATACCACCTGACGGTATAAGTGTGAACTCTCTTTGTCCACCCTCGTATGTGTTATTAATTCATAACCCTCCATATGCAATAATAATAGTAGTTGCCCTTATTTGCAAGAGACAATTTCGCACAAATCAGTATTTCATATCATCATTGTCAAATTAGTGCATAGTGCTGAGGACGGTCGTGCCTAGGTTCAGTATGCATGATATGAATTCAGTGAATTCATACAAACTTGCGCACATTTGGCCTTGAAACTGCACACATTTAACTAGGGGTGATAATTCGGTTAGTCGGTTATCGGTTAACCGGTAACCGAACCGATTAAGGTCGTTTATCGGTTAACCGATAACCGAAATTCTCAGTTTCGGTTAGCCATTAAGGAATATTTCGGTTATCGGTTATAACCGAAAAACCGAAAACACTAAATAAGTATTATAATGTTTATTATTTATAATAAAACCTGAAGTGGTGGAGTGCATAGAGCGCATTACTCTCTTGTTAATGCCCTAAGTTCGAAACCCAGCAACTGCATTTTCCATATATTTTTCTGTGAACTTTTTTTTCCCTTCTCTTCTCCCTCTTCCTTATTTCGAATTTGACATTTTGTCCCTCATCAGCGGGATATATTTTTCTGTTAACTTTTTTCCCTTCTCTTCTCCCTCTTCCTTATTTCGAATTTGACATTTTGTCCCACATCGGCGGGAGAAAGATAATGAGTAAGGGGTGAGGTTATAAAAGGGGAGGGGGGATGAGTAGAGAGTTAATACATATGATTAAGTGGTTTTGTGGGCTAATAAAAAGGCCTATGAGTCCACAGGATTTGTGGGCTGCTAAAAAAGCCTTTGAATCATACAATAGTTAAATTAATTTTGAACTTTTATATAATTAAATTTGTTTTGAAGTTTAAAATCGGTTTTTTCGGTTAACCGATCGGTTAATTGGTTAACCGATGAGTTTAATCGGTTCGGTTTCGGTTTTGAATTTAGTGTAATTTTTTTTCGGTTAACCGACTTAATCGGTTCGGTTATAACCGAACCGACCGATTAAGCACCCCTAAATTTAATAATGATGGTATGAATAGGCCATTGATACCATGCATACTGCACATGCTAGTTTGATAATGATGGTATAAATTAGGCCAATTTATAGCATGCATATCAAACCTAGTATGCATGGTTTGAATTTGGCGAATTTATCAAATTCGAACCATTATAGATTTAGAAATCAAAAGTGTTTAAAAGTGGATTCAACTAGAGAAGATGACCGAAAATCTATTCGTCGAAGGGAAATAAATATAGAGAAGTCCGCCGACTTTGGGTAACAACAGCCCCTATAGTATACGTTATGGCTACCACCGCCGGAGAAAGTGTAAATAACCAGCAAAGTTGCATGATATGAATTCGACCAATTCATACTGCATACCACATTTAGTATGCATGGTTTGAATTTGTCGAATTTACAAAATTCGAACCATTCTAGATCTAGGAATCACAAGTGTTAAAAAGAGGATTTACATGGAGAGGATGAGCAAAAATCTAGTCGTCGGAGTGAAATAAATAAAGAGAATTCTATTGACTTAAGTAACAATAACCCTCATATAGTACACCGCTGCCTCCGAAGAAAGCTTTTGATAGCCAGTAACGCGTGGAAGTAGAAAGCTTCGAAACCTAATTTTCCCCCGACGCCATCAAGATAGAGAAGATAAAAGAATCGAAAAGAGAGAACTCGAAAAACTTTGAATAGAGAAAGATAGACAACTCATAAATTTGAATTGAGAGAGGTGACGTGAAAATGATGAGATATAAAAATAAATGAGTTAAACGAGAGACATTTATATCAGTTCATATCAAACTCGGCTATATTATAGTTTGTAGCTAAAATATTAATTTCACTATTTTAATGGCCCGGTTCGGTATATAAACTCAAAAAATAGGCTGGCCATAATATAGCATTCACGATAGTGATTGAACCAAGAGATGATATCACAATAAAAAATAATTCGTTACACTCTTTTACTCAGTTATTTTAGTTTTAAATAAATAATAAAATTACTTGTAAGTATTACAGCTCAATTAGCAGGCATAGAACTCTTCCACAACTTGTATCCACGTAAGTGACAAATGGAAAATTAATTTTATATACAGATGTGACCCTACGACAGAAGTTCCTAGAAATTTGAAGAAATCACCTATTGAGCTATTAAAATTTAATAAAACAAAACAAAAAACTAACTTTGCTTTCTTAAGATTTAAGTTATTCATCAATAAATTAACTAGTAATACTTTTATCCAGAATTTGCTCCTGCTCTATGTCTAGAACATGGGCCAAACAATTTAATAGTGTACCAAATTATTAGATTTTTTTTTAGAATTAGATAAAATAAATTGCACACCAACGACTCAACTATACCACTTGACATCTGCTATTCCATTTTTTGGTCACCCATTTTATTTTTTTAGTATTATTTTCACTTCCTTGTGTTTTAGTTTAATTTTGTTATTGTCAATTAGGCTGTTAATTTGATTATCATGGTTTATTGTTTCATAATTCGAGTAAATAATTTTGTTAAAACTTCAAATTTTAATAATAAATAATAATTAAAATATATTATATTCTACATATCTTATTTTTATAGTAAATATTATTAAAATAATAAATTTAATAGCAGAACGCAAGAATGCTAGGAAAGATGATCTGGACCGCAACTATGCAGAAAATTACAACTTACGTGCGTTACTAAAATTTGTGGCTAACATTAGTCTATTTTCGAAATTAATACTTGAAAACTTCAGCTCTTAATATACTCTTGGGACGATACCAAATTAATTATATTTTTTGTGATTCATAATGTCTATTTTTCACCGACCAAATCCACAAAGGGCAAATCAGTCAGCTTGATAGATTTACAGATATAACTAACTACAACGGCTAACCGCGTTGCGGTTTTTTACGCCGACCAACTACGTCTGGCCCAATTGGTGAGCACCACGTGTAGATAACGGCCCCACCTAGAATATACCCTCAAGAATCTTAACTGTTTTTTGAGGTGTCCAATATTCCTTGGATATGCGAAATGCATGGATTAGGTTTAGACAAAAATCTTCACTTTACTAATCTCCTAAAAGTAGGACACACATACTCCTCCTTGTCAGAATTTCATTTGCCAAAATTTCGAGCGGCATTAACCAATTTTATTTACAAATTAAAGATATAGACTAATAAATTGCACGATATGGACAACGCTAGACGTTTTGACAATTATTGGTAGGAATGGATATTGTAATTTAGCAGTGCATCGAGTGTTTAACAAATTAAATATGTATACCATGGTATTGAAATGTTGATTATTTCATGAAGGACGAGGTTGATATGGAGTGTTATTTGCTAACTTATATATAATAAATTTAGTGCATAGCTACATGATTGCTAGAGTTTGTCTTTACGTATTAATATAATTTAAAAGTGTTTGAAATATTAATGAAAGATTACAGATTAGTTTCAACGATTCTTAAAGACCCTTTGTGCAATTTTTCCGCTTCCAAACAAACCCTTATTACATTAGGCCCCGATGCAAAATCACATAATAATAAAATGCTCGAATCATAATTATATAATATGCTCTAATATCACTCTCCAACACCAAAACCGGCCGTTATTACAATTCATCCCCATCTGAACTGATGCAATAGTAATGAAATGTTTAGAGTATCAACAAAAAATCGTATATTCAGTTTACATAGCTTTCAACAAATTTTACTCCAAATCAACCATATACATTCTATTTGGTCCCACAGTGGATACTAAAACACCACCAGCCCAAGCAAGAGCCGACAAACAAAATATATTTATTTTATAAAAAACAATCCTACTATGTAGCTTCATGGAAGCATCAAACTTAGATTTTAATTGATAAACAAAAGAAACTCATAAATCAAGGCCTGCAATTTAATTAATTTCAATATTAATCAAATCCGGTCATAGATAGGGCCCATGCTATCCTTCATTATCACTAAATTAATCATATTTCATCAAACACTCTAGACTCACCCAATTTTGCCTATAAATAATCCAACAAACCAACCTCTTCTCTCCATCAACTTCCACAAATATTCATTAAATCAATCAACTCTCTCATTGTGAAATTTTCTCTTCCAAGAATCTTTTCCCTTTTGTCAAAACTCAATAGCAACATTCCCAACTTTGTTAACCCATTTCTTTTTTTCCAATTATAGCTAGCTTACTCAATCATGTCACCACCTAACTTGATTATTGATAAGATTTCAAGCTATTTCCAAAGAGGAAAACCTCAACCATGCAGATTCTCGCTGTCTTCAGACAGGAAGATCTCAGTAGATGGAGTCTCACTCTTCTCTGAAGTTCCACAAAACATAACTCTTTCGAGTTTCTCTTCAGTTTGTCGCTATCCCAACTCCGATGATTCTCCCCCGCCAGAAAACATCCTTAAATCAGTCGAATCCAATGCCCGAAATGGCGCCTTCATAGGCCTCTCCGTCAAGGAACCCCTCGACAGAGTCCTCTGCTCCATCGGCAAATTCAAGAACCGGAAATTCCTGAGCATTTTCCGATTTAAGACATGGTGGTCCACCATGTGGACCGGTTCGAGCTCTTCGGAGCTCCAAATGGAGACGCAGCTCATTATCTTACAAGTTGAGGAACTCAACTCCTATGTCTTAATCCTCCCTCTCATCGAGGGAGGATTCCGGTCAGCCATCCACCCTGGGGCGGATGGTCAGGCCGTTCTCTGCGTGGAGAGCGGGTCCACCCAGGTGAAGGCGAAAGCATTCACCTCGTGCGCCTACCTCCACGTCGGGGACAACCCGTACAACCTCGTGAGGGAGGCTGTGGCAGCAATTCGAGTCTACTCGGGTACGTTTAGGTTGTTGGAGGAGAAAGAATTGCCTAAAATCGTTGACTGTTTCGGGTGGTGCACGTGGGACGCGTTCTACCTGACCGTGGAGCCGGTCGGGGTGTGGAACGGGGTCAAGAGCCTAGCGGAGAACGGAGTCCCCGCGAGGTTCTTGATCATCGACGACGGATGGCAGAGCATCAACATGGATCATGAGGATCCCCTGCGCGACTCTAAGGACCTGACGGGCCTTGGGTCACAGATGCTTTGCAGACTTTATCGTTTTAAAGAAAATGACAAATTTGCAAAGTATTGGAGTGGGGCGCTGCTAGGTCCTAGCGCGCCCCGATTCGATCAGGTTGAGCACGACCGAATGTTTAAAGAGATGGTTGAGCTGGCCGAGAAGAAAAAGGCCCTCGAAGAAGCGGGGGAGGATGGTTCTGGCCTGCCAGAGACCAGGACCATAGAGTATCTAGAGGCGTTGGAAGGAGTCGAACCGGGAGGTTTGAAGGCTTTGATTGGGGATTTGAGGACGGAGTTTCCTAATTTGGAGGATGTTTATGTGTGGCATGCTCTTTGTGGGGCCTGGGGTGGGGTTAGGCCCGGGACCACTCATTTAAATAGCAAGGTGACGTCAGCAAAGGCGGGGCCTGGGTTGGCGAAGACCATGTTTGACCTGGCTGTCGTGATGATCGAGAAGGGCGGGATCGGGCTCGTTGACCCGGACAAGGCGGAGGACTTTTACGAGGCGATGCACTCGTACCTGGCCGATGCCGGCGTCACCGGCGTGAAAGTCGACGTGATTCATGTAAGTGTTGATGTTGTTTTTCTTTCACATGCACGCAGTCATGCTTATTTAGGGTTGTGAACGAGTCAAGCGGTGTCTGGCAGTAGGCTCGGCTCGTTTATAGCCTAGTCATAAGTACATTAACTGGGTATGCTTCTTTTTTTTTGGTTTTCAGAGATTCTAGTTAATTTTGCATCAGGAAATTGAGATGGTTAGGGATTATGATTTATAATAATTGAGATTGCATCATTAAAAAATTTCTCATGTTAAGGATCATTTAGCATCATCATCATCATCATCATCATCATCATCATCATCATCATCATCATCATCATCATCATCATCATCATCCATATATATTTTACTAATAGGGGCATAAAAAGACTATAAGCCAGCAGTGTGATACAGTTTAAAGAGATATGAGCAGCCTACCATTGTGAAGTGCAGAGTAAAAATATCTGGTAAGCGTTATAGTTGTGATAGAATATATCTTTAATTATAATATTTGTATTTCCGTATGATCATAAATATTCATTTGATTTGTAATCAAAACTGAAATTTTATTTTGTATTTTTGAACAAAATTATTTAATTGCTTTCCCTTCCACCAAACTTTCAAAGACTAAAAAAGGCATGTTTACTATTCTCTGTCCCATTAATAATGCGCAAAAATCATTTTTGAGTTATCTCACTTATTGATAGAATAGATGGAGTATTTTTCATGGAGCAATCAATTCAAATTTAATTTTAAAAAAGTTTTCCTTCTGCAAGAATACACTTTTTCCAACTTAATCTTTATTTCATAGAAGTTAGTTGACAATATGTTTTCCTATATTTTAAATTGTACTTTAACATTGTATTACATTTCATAAAAGCAAGTAAGTTTCGATTCTTTTCTAATAATTTGTTTTGGATGTGATTGTGGGTTTGTGATTAGACCTTGGAGTATGTGAGTGAAGACCATGGAGGAAGAGTGAAGCTAGCCAAGGCATACTATGATGGCCTAACCAAATCCCTAAGAAAGAATTTCAATGGGACAGGCCTAATTGCTAGCATGGAGCAATGCAATGACTTCTTTTTCTTGGCCACAAACCAAATATCCATGGCCCGAGTTGGTAAATATCTCGTCTTTAAACATTTAGACTTGATGGTCGTTAAATATTTTTGTGACAGGCTTTAGCATGCAGGTGATGACTTTTGGTTTGAGGACCCTAATGGCGACCCGATGGGAGTGTATTGGCTCCAAGGTGTCCATATGGTACATTGTAGCTACAACAGCTTGTGGCAAGGCCAGTTTGTTCGGCCCGATTGGGATATGTTCCAATCTGATCATATTTGTGCAGAGTTCCACGCGGCCTCCCGTGCCATCTGTGGGGGCCCGGTGTATGTCAGTGATAAAGTCGGCCGCCATGACTTGGATCTTCTAAGGAAGCTAGTTTTGCCTGATGGGACCATACTAAGATGCCAGCATTATGCACTTCCAACTAGGGATTGCCTCTTTGAGAACCCTCTCTTTGATGGCAAAACCCTGCTAAAACTGTGGAACCTAAACAAGGTGTGATGATGATGCTTTGATACTTTTTTTCTCTGTTTGAGTAAAATTTCTGGTTGTCACTCAACTGTCGTGTTTTATTATTACTAATGCAGTTTGGAGGGGTGATTGGAGTGTTCAACTGCCAGGGAGCCGGATGGTACCCCGAGGAGCATAGGTGCAGGGCTTACCCAGAGTGTTATAAGATGATGTCGGGCTATCTCTCCCCCATGGACGTCGAGTGGGAGCAGGAAGAGTGCACTATTGATTACAGGAAGAATGGAATGTTTATTGTTTATCTACACAAGGCTGGAAATCTTCACTTAATGAAGGCCAGTGAGAAACTGGAGATCACTCTAGAGCCATCATCGTTTGAGATTGCGATGATTGCACCCGTTTTAGAGTCCGGTGGTGGGATAAAGTTTGCTGGAGTTGGACTTGAGAACATGTTGAACAGTGGTGGAGCGATCGAGCTTGTGGAGCAGAAAATCGAGGCGAAAAACGTAGTTTGTTTGGTCAAGATTAAGGGAGCAGGGAGGTTCTTGGCCTATTCAAGTGTGAAGCCTGAGAAAGTTGTGTTGGATGGTGAGATTGTTGAATTTGAATGGAGAAATGACGGGGTTTTGAAGTTTGAAGTGCCATGGAATGGTGGAGAAGTAAAAGCTGTCGAAATCTTGATTAGCAAACAAGTTGTGATTTAACATTTTTCTTGTTTCTTTACTGTTTTTTTCTGTTGCATAGTTTGAGCTATTTTTTCTTTTTATGGATGTTTTTTATTTGTAAACAGGTGACAATTAACTGTTGTATTGTGTTGTGCAAATAAATGTATGATGAATCTCGGAAATCATAGCGAATTTAGATGATTAACTTAATTCGCACAAGATTATTATAGAAAAAACTCACACCCATAAAACAAATATGATAATTTCCAGTTTTATTTGAACAAGAACTGAATAAAAGAAAAAAAAGTTTACAATTTTGAAGGAGGTTTATTAGAGCTTCGGCTTGCTATAAATTCCTGCATTTTCTTGAACTGCTCCTTAGTCATTCCCTCATAATACGCATGACCCCTTTCCTGCAAGGGTTAGAGAGGAACTCTGAATCAATATTTCGCATTCGAGTACAACTGCAACGCGAGAAAAAATAAGATGTGTGCGTTTACGATGTCATCCAATACAGTGGAATTATACTCGATATACATAATGAGCATCATAATGAGCATCAACAACGGTGACTTGACGCCCACCATTGGTAACTACTAAACGGCTTCGTCTAAGCAATCAAAATGCAGCTTCGATGATGGAAGCGCGACTACTTCAAACTCAACTGATATCCTCTAGGGTGTGTTTTGTTTGATTGCAAATTTATCATAAGAAAGAAGGGGCAAGAAAAGATCAAATTTTTTTAGCACATTTTAGTCGTTCTTTTATCTTTTATCTTTCTTTTTTTTTTCTTTTTTTAATTTTAATCTCAAGTTCTCTCTAGGGTGGAAAAAAATGGGAAAAGGAGGAAAAAACGGCTGCTAGGAAGATTTTTCCGTCCTGCCGGGAAAATTATCCATCCTAAAGATTATGTGAAAAGAATGAAAAAATGGTGAAAATATACATTTTCCATCAAAGAGCACTCCCTTATTCGATTCCCAGATTTTGTTATCACGATCCCGGACTCTTTTTCGTCTCATATTTAGGGTGAAAATATGTTTTCACCATTTTCCATCAAAGACACCCATATTTCACCCCAGATTTTGTTACCCCGATTCTAGACAATTCAATCTTTTATTAATCAATAATAGAAAGCAGTAGTTAAGTATTATCAAAGGGGAAAGGGCATATTTTTACCTTCTCTAGAGCAAGTCCATGAGCAAGATCTAGTTTGAATCCATCATTTATGACTGCTTTGTACATCTGCACGAGGTCCCCATTATTCCTGATCATGGCTTCAGCAATCTGTCGAGCTTTCTTCAAAAGCTCGTGTCCCTCGACTACATGATTAACCAAACCCCACCTTTCAGCTTGCTCAGCCGTTACAGGCGCTGCAGTGAAGGAGACTTCCCGAGCTCGACTGGGTCCTATTATGCGCGAAAGCTTCTGAGATAGACCCCAAGAAGGAAATATTCCAAACCTGCCAAATCAAGAACACGTTGCGGCATGTCTAGAATGAGTATTGATCCCGGAGAACTCAAACCAATCTGTCATACAATATATACATATATAACTTTGGCAACCAGTAACAACTGATCCCGAACGACTAAAATAACATTGTTATATGTTTCAAAACTCTTTACAAAGATAAAGGGAGCCAAAAACAGTTGCATTATTTCTTATAAAAACGCTGATACGAAACTGATGAATCAAATACTTATGCAAATATACCAATTCCATTGAAGAAAGAATCCTCACTAAAATTTTCCATCTAACCCAAAGCAATAGTGATCTCAGTCAATCGAGCTGTAGATGACAATCAACAAACTTAACAAAGTTCAGACCACATCATTCACTCTTAACATAGAGAGACTAAATTCAAGCCCTAGTGTTTACATCTATTACTCTATTAGTACATCGACCTAAACCTCTTGATCATTCATTGATCGCAACAAGAAGAGACTAAAATCCAAACCTTGTGTTTAGCTCTCAATCAAGATGAACTCATTCTTGAATCATAATTTAAGTCATCTAACACAATCAAGCAGGAGAAGAAAATCAACAAAATTACAAGTCTCAAACATTAGATGATCCATTAATTATCACATAAAGGAACTGAAACTCAAGCCTCGTGCAATCGAGATTTACTCGTTCCAGAATCACTCAGAATTCATTCTCACCAAATTTATCATCTAATCCAAAAGGCAATAGTGATCTCATTCAATCAATCAAGTTCTAATTGCAAATTAACAAAAACTAACAAGCTCGAAATTAAACCATCCAATTAATTATGAGTTCTAACACAACGATACTTCAATTCATGCCCACTGTTGACCTCAAACAGCTAACCAAATTCAAACCCCAACTCAATTCAATCACATCTCTATAAAAATAAGCAATCGATAATCACGCAATCTACACATTTACAAAACCTAATGAAACCCCCCACGTCAAGCACTCAAAACCTAACAAAAAAAAGGGAAAATAAATCCTACCTAGCATGAGTATCCATGAACTTCGCTTCCTTAGACGCCACTAGCAAATCACAAGCCAGAGCAATCTCAAAACCCGCCGTCACCGCAAAACCGTTAATCGCTCCGATTATCGGCTTCTTACACAGCTCCATTTGCACAACCGGATCGGCCTCCGGATCCTTCACGTCCCCCTTGAACACGTCCTCCGCCGCCGTCAGGTCAACGCCGGAGCAGAATGCCCGACCCGACCCGGACAGGATGATGACCCGAACAGAATCGTCCGAGGCCAAGCTCCTGATCGCGGCGGCCATGTCGGCGATCATCGGCCGGGTGAGTGAATTGAGGGCCTTCGGACGGTTGATGAGCACGAACGCGACGCCGTTTGGGTTCCGGTGGACGAAAATCAGCTTCTCCGGCGGCGGCGAAGGGATCTCCATTTCTGCGGTGAGTTGAAATTGTGCATCATTGTGTTTGGTAATATATATATTGTAAAAATGGATACCTATAGTTGTTGAAATGCGTGTCAAAAAGAGCTTTATCGACGACGAAACGGATAATATGATTTTATTTTATTTTCTAAAACGGCATCGTTTTGTGTAAGGAATGTGTAGGTACATGGAAATTTAGGCGACTGTAATTCGTTGGTATGATTAACGTTAATCATATTATAAATTAGATAAAAATTAAAGTTTCTTTTAAATTTTATTTGTTTATTTAAAGTTACAGAAAAAATAGCAAATTAAATTTTAATTTTTATGCAATTTATAAAATTAATAATATCAATAATAATTTTTAGGTATTGAAATTAAAATAAATATATAAAACAAAATTACAAATTTGAATTAATTGAGATCGATGTGCTCACATAAAATGTGTAGCACAATATTTCTTTTCGAATAAGCGTGTTATTTTAAAAATGATTTTGTTATCAAATTATTAGTGTTATATTTCAAAACTCCATATAATGAAAGATGATGTACTTTGACGAAATTTAGAAACAATGTTAAATTATCAAATTTATATTTGTTTAATTTTGTAATATCCTATTATAACTTTGCAAACTCTTGATATTTTCAATATTAGTTAAAGGTAAAATGTGTAAATTTTTGCATTTCATAGATATGTGTGTTTTATGTGAGATGACATTTATTTAGAAAAGAGATGAGTAATTTTGGGTGCGAGTATGGAGAGTGGAGACTATTTATATACAAAACTAATGACGTTTTTCCAATTATAAATGTTTATGTTAATTAGTATAATAAAAATGTAGCTGTATTTAATTTTAATTTACATTTTGACAATTTTACAAATAGACTTAATTATATTTTACAAATAGACCCTTAAGTCTATTTAATTTCCTTTTGAATAAGCTTATTCAAAACTATGATGACTTTCATAATGCTTCAATACTCCTATTAAGCTTATTTAATTACTAACAAAATTGAGTTTCAACCAATTTTGAATACAAAGATTTAAAGAGGCAGTTAATCTATATAGTGTATGCCCACAATACAACTAAAATTAAATAATATTCTCTATTTGTAAAGAACACTAGTGAATATTGAAAACCACTAATTGCCTAATATTAATTGGCCAAATATCGCTACCTCCGCCGTGCATAAGTCGCATTGCTACAACAGAATTAGCAGCGTCGGTTGGATGGAAACTGGAAAGGGTCCCCAAAACACGTATTTTGATCGATCTTCACAAACCTTGGAGGCGGGCCCACATGGAATTAGGCCTCCAAATATTTGAATTCTCAAATCCTGTTAAATTAGTGATATGTTTAAATACATAAATTATTCAATTTAAAAAAATATAATGCTTACTCCATATTATCTCCGGAATATTGTTAAAGAAATAAGTTATTCTTTAAAAATAGCCACAACATTGATACCATAGTAACTTTTTAACTCTGAATTTAAAATAATTATAATTATAATATGTACTTATTTCCGTTATTCATTTTATAACTCGAATCAAAATTTCGGCTAGCTGACACTGACATATATGTTAGAAAAGTGTATTTGGCATTTAACATAAAATAATCTCCCTTCATTGACAAATTTTTTTCCCTTATTTCATTTTTGGCCCGTTCACAAAAAATTGCCTATTTTTGATTATAATAGTAGGATCCACAAAATACACAATACCCACCATAGATTTAAAGAGGTCCACTCAACTCACAATATCTACCATCCAATCAACTATTTTATTAAAATCTCTATCGTCCATAATGAGACAATTTTTCATGAACAGATGGAGTAATAACATGCAAATTAATATTAGTAATAATTCTTGTGGCATAAACAATTAAATAATTAAACAAAGATATTTTATTTGTGTCAGTTAGTCGAAAATTTAACTTGGGCTATAAAATGAACAATAAAGACAAGTACATACTAAATTGTAATTATAGCAAATTCAAGCTAAAAAGATCACCAGTGTCAAAATTCGGACTATTTTTTCAAGAACACCATTAAAGAAAACGTATTGTGAGAGACATACGTACCATAGGACGTATAATTTCGGATAATATCATCGACGATGTGGTAGACATCTGCATAAATAAACTTGGATCCATCAAGATTTGTGAGTTGTTGCACAAGACTCCTTAATTGGGCATTGAACGATTGGGCAAGTTGATTGGGGAAAGCAACACATTGATTTTCTGCAGATGGATTGATCTCTCTCTGATATGGGATGCACCCAATTGGCCCAACATTTGCCACAATAATAATTTTTGCACCCATGCACTTAAGTCTCTGAAAACAAAAATCAAGATTGCTGTCACTTCATTTGAAAATCCATAATATATATATATTGGTTAGAGTTATAATACGAACGTGCTCATAATCAGCACGTACCATATATAGCTAGTTTGTCGAAATAATTCCTTCAAAAGTTTTATAAATTGAAATTAAATGTTCAAAAGCTCCTTGGAGCAAAATCTATTGCTTGATGACCCAAAAAATTAAAAATGTTTGAGTTTACAACTGCTTTCTATAGAGTATATATATATATATGTATATATATAGACAAATATAAATTAGGCGGTACCTTTTGGAATTATTAGAAAATAAATCTTACCATAAGTTGAGTTCTGAATCTTGAAATCATGGCTGCCACAAATGATTGAGGTGCAACGAGATCTTGTTCAACTTTGGAGACAACTGGTGTCAGGTAATTGTTGATGAAATCGTTTGATCCAATTGCTATTGAAAAAATTGCATTTTGGAATAGGTTTATTGCTGCATCTTCACCGATTGTTGAGATTATTGCCTGCCTTGTCAAGCTGAGCATCTAGATTCATTCTCCCACCCTGTCCAAAATGTGTATTTTTCAACAACCATTAAAATAAGCAAATCCCACACTATATATATAACTTAACATATGACTGCATAATTAAAACGTTATAGCATTTTGATAACTTAAAAGATTTTGCTGGTATGATTTAAGATAGCACCACCACAAAAAATATAAATATTTAGACCACTATAGATAAACGAGAAAAATATTTCAATAGAATAGAGTAGACAGTCGGATAATTAACAACGTTATAATTTTTAGGTCAAGCTATTTAGCAATTTACGAAATTCTTGCCAATGCGATTTAGGATATCACCACCGCTACAATATATATATATATATATATATATATATTAAAAAACATTTACCCCGCTATAGGTATACAAAAAAGATTTTAAGTTGAGTCTACCTTGAACCCAAGTGATGGAACAGACGATTTGATGATACTATTACAACCTTCTAGGTTGAGCTACCTATGTGTATAGCGAAAACATAGTGACTGAAATCGAAAAATTCTCTAAGTCGAGCCACCCATATGTATACATGAGCGTTGTAACGACAACTTACTTATAAAATTATATGCAAGGGGGGAGCCAAGGCTAGGCATGCCTCGACAATCGTCGGAGCAAATTTTATTTATTGTTATTATATTGAAGTTGTATTTTGTATTTCTCGCATTTTTTATATACAAAAATGTAATTTTATCCTTCCAAACTCGTTTCCAAATGCAAAAATATCATTTCTTCCGTCCATTTGTACGACTATGGGGGATAGTAGCGAGAACTTACGAAGATTTTCCGGTGTGATTTAAGATTCCTCCGCCGCCGGAGGCAAAGTTTACACCTCGTAAAATTGCTGCTCCATTTGTAGTTGGTGCCAAATATGGAGGAGTGAAGCCACTAAGACCTATTTCCTGTCCTGTTTAATTTCATTCCAAACAAAAGAAAAAAAAAGCATTATAAAGATTGTAATAAAATGAGGATTTCGACGATGTCGAAAACTTGCCTAAAATGTCGACTATGGTTCTGCCATTGGTGTATCTGCCTGTGGGCTTGCCGAAATCGATCCCATTTGGGGCAAAATCTGCTTTAGAGAGAGAAGCAATGTAGTTGTTGTTGCCAGCATCCACTAAAGAATCTCCAAAGATGAAATTGGCTGGTGTGGGAGAAGATAAGCTTAACTCAACAAAAAAACATTATTACAATCAAGAATTGGGACAAAGAATAGATCGGTTTTTCTAATAGATTATTTCCCATTAGAAAAGTATTGGAATTTGGTGATGGAGATATGGCTTGATAAAACGATGGAGAATATATTGCTAATGAATGACTATAACAAAACAATGGAGAATATATTGCTGTCTCTCTCTCTCTCTCTCTTTCTCTCTCTCTCATGTATATAAGGGATTGGGGTTGAGGGAAGTTTAGGGGCGAATGATGAGAGCTAAAATTTTTAAATTTTGAGTTTGTGATTTTAAAAGAATAATTTTCTTTCTATTTGATTTCGTGATGAGGGCTATTATATAATAATTTACACAAAATATTTCATAATTATACAACTTTAAATGAATTTTTTTTAAAAAATTATGAGAATTTGGATGAAAAAGTTTCACTCAGTTTCTGCATTCCTGTGTTTTTATATACTAATTTGCATTGTAGATGGTCTTTTTTGGGGGGAGGGAGAGAGAAAAAATTAATTAAAAAACCAAATCGAAATGTCAGCCATAGCGATATTTCGGAGCCACTCAACGAGAAAATCTAAGCTCCATGCACAATCGACACTATTATAAGTCTAATTTAGTAAAAAAAAATGAATGTATATTTTGTCAATCGACCTATATTTCGGTTAGCACAATAAATAAATAAAATTAGAGTTGAACCAGTTTATGTCTCTAGTTATTAAATCAAATCGATGGATCTCAACTTTGAATGTGATAAGCAAGATTTATATATCAGTAGTATATATAAGAACTAATATATATTTCGTGAAATTTTGTATTCTGCAAAGGGTTAATGCTTTCAACTGCCAATAAACCCAACAATAACTCACAATTTTCAGAAAAAGAGAAAATAAGATGACATGCGAAATCCGTGTAAGAAAAGATGGCATGTGAAATTTATTGGGCATGAGATTCATATCACAACTCTGACCAACTCTAAAGCATGGGTATGGGCACATATAAACTACATATATAGTATTTACGCACCGCGTCATACATATTTTTTTAAAGTTCCTTTTCTCTTTTGATTTATGCGCATTTAGTGCGATATTTTTAAAAATAATACAATTAACTAGTGCAAAGTAAAATAAGAATTGCCGATTATTGGACTAGCCCATTAAGATAGTGGAAATTAAAAGTTATTCAAGAATTAAAAAAACTAATAGTTAGTAACAAATTGCCACTGATGAATATGAACGATTTTTTTTTTGTTCCATAAATATCTTTTTGGAAATCACTCTCTCTCCCTCTGTTTATAATCAAATCGTCGCTCCATCAAATGCTGACAATGGCTTCCGAATGAATTCTTATGGTTTCTCCGTTGACGCCGCCGCTACCGCCGCCGCCTCCAAACCAAAACACTACAAAAACAGCACTATGCAGTACGTCGACCCCGCCACCTACAAACACTTCCAAACCAACTGCATAATGCAGTATGTCGATGGCGCCGCTGCCGCTTGCAAACCAAACACTGATTTGATTCCTTTAATTTTTTGTATTTTCAAAACCGGTGACGTCGAATAAATTTTTGTTTAATTTTTTTTCTTTTTGGTGTTGTTGTTATTGGAAAACTCTTAGTGTTGAAGATCATTCCAGGTTTTTGAATTTTTTTGTTGAAGATCGTTACATGTTTGGTATGCATGGTATTCATTCAACCGATTCTTACTTGGACTACCAAATCCACGCGCACGGTGCTGATAGTGCCCCCACGACTGTTAGGTAAACATGGTACAAATTCGGCCAGTTCGTACCTCATACCATAACACACATAATTCGAAAAATATCAAAAACATGTGCCAATCCATTAAGATCCAACAACACCATCCAACCTCAATATCCAACAAAAATGACATTCTCAAATTGACTGATTCTATATAGGTGGAAATACAATGGGAATACCTTAGAGAACTCTTGATTAAATAAAGAAAATTTACAAAAAAGTAGGAAACAAATAAAAACATTGGCGCGAGTTGGTGGTATGTATGACTAATTCATATCATGCGTACCTAACAATGCTCGCGGCCCTCATCGGCACTGGGGGCGCATAACTTGGTATCCATGGGATGAATCGGCGGATTTCATATGATGCATAACAAAACATGTGGGCTCATGTTTGGAAAGCATGGTATGAAATCCGCCAATTCATTCTATGGATACCGATTTCTATGCGCGGATGACATCGACACGACACGATTGATTTGGTATGCATTTATTATGGAAAAATTATATCATACATACCAAAAAAATTAGTTTTTTATTTATTTTCTTTTGTACATCTAATATAATATCCAAATTCAAGCCTGACATCTATTACGTTCAACTAAACTCAGACTCACTGAAATTCAAACTATCTGAAATATTATACTCAAAACTAACTTACGAGTTAAAATAGTATAACATTCGAATATTAATCTACTTCTTGTTAGGGTTTATCCGAAACGGACTATTGTAATTGCAACACGTTTTCAAGCACAATAAGATGATGTGCCATAAAGACTATTTTGCATCTACCCCAATAAGTGCAATCGTATATTAATATTGAGCTTAATTGTAAATTGGCATTCCACAATAGTAGCCAACTATTAATATATATTGATATTTTTATTTTTTTTAACATAAGGGTTTGCCATAAAAAGGGAAAACCCACTCAAGTATTAGAGGAAGAAATTACAATTACATTTTAGTTTGATGGAGAAAATAAAATTTAAATTCAATTTCTTGCAAGCAAAGTGACGTAAGAAAAGATAGATAGTCTTTACTCTTAGTTAGTTTCCACGACGTGACCTAATTAGTGGAGCAACAATCTGTAAACGAAAGATCATAATTTGAATTTCATCAATACATTTTGCGTTATAGTGTTATCTTGTGTATTAGTGTAGCGGCTGCATATATATAGAAAGAAAAATAAATAAAAAAGAGTATGCAGGTAAAATTGGTTAAAAGTGACAATTTTCCAATATAACTATTGTAAAAACCTATATTTAATTTATTGAAAATTCCCTCTCAATCATCAATCTAATCGATTACAACTCCTCCTAATGACACCTTGATTTCCTATAAGAACATTAGAAGAAGAAAGTTTAACAAAAGCCGATGAAAACGCTCTGTAAAATGCATTGTGATCACTGGCAAACTTGTCAACAAATGGCCTAGTTCTTGGATCCAAAGGCAATGCAGCATCTATCTTGAGCACTCCTCGGCCTCGCATCGTGTTCACGAAGTACTCGTTGTCGAATTGTACGGGTGTCAGATCATTCACAACGAACTTGATTTTTGAAGTTGAGTTGCCTTGATTGTCAGGACACTTCAACTTCAGTGTGTTTACAAACCCGGTAGGTATTGCATTGCCGGGCTTGTATAAACGGCTCCTAAGGCTGTAACAGTGTGTGATTCCAAGGGTATGAGCCCCTGCAGTCAAAGTGAAATGTCAGAATTGCCCATTATGTTTATATTTTAGTAGCTCTACTATTTTTACTAAAGAACTCGATACTAATCCGTGTGAGAGTGATTTAACTCAAAAGAGAGAGGTCTAATAATCTCAATGTAACAAAAAGTTACAAATATTTATGGCCCAAACTATACATTAAGTTAAGAGACTTTTTTTTCGTTTTTTAAATCATGATGTTAACTAAGGGCATAAATGTCCTTTCATGTACACTCTCTATCCCATCAATATAGTCAATTTCTATTTTTCACACTCATTAAGAAAATATATTTAATATTCATTGAAAAATATAAATTATATGCAATTATTCTATTTTGTCCTTTATTACTTCACATATTATCTTCATTTAAATAACAATTTTTTTTAAGACAATTCAGATTAAGAACGTAGACTACATTTTGGGATATCATTCCAAAAAGAAGTAGAAGACTAATTTCGTAGGAAGAAGATCTTTTATTATTATGGGAGTGGCTTACCCAAAATGGCGACCGTCTCTTCGATGGTCATGCCTGTTTTGGAGAAGAGCTTGAGGGTGGCCTCGAGCCCAATATCGTTAGGTGGCAATGAAGAATCAGCCAGTCTAACGTTTGGAGGGCCTCGAGAATCCTTGCGGCCCAAAAGGACATCGATTCTCGGCCCTCCAGACAGCGAGACTGCATCTCTTGCGGCCAGGACTAGGATGTCAGCGCATGAAACCTGTCCTGGGCATACTTGTTCCAGTGATGCTTTTATAAGTTTGACAGTGTTTCTCTTTCTAATCCCAAAACTTTTAGATGAGGCTATCTCAGAGGGCTCAATTCGTGCATCGAGAAGGATTGAGGCATCACAACCCTGTTATAACATGTCATTTGTATTGAATATCAAACCAATAATGTATATATTGACTAAATTATATTCTAGCACACCATGTGCGTGTGTGTGTTTGTTTTTAACCATAGCATTCCAAAGCAATCTTTTTAACAAGTGCAATATATATAAAGTCATCAAAAATTCACATTCTAGCAAAATGTGTGTGTGTGAGAGAGAGATAGCATGCAAACTTGCAAAGTAACTCGAGGCAATCATCTTGAGAACAACATATATAAACGCATCCAAACACACACATAGTGTATTTGTGTGTGAGAGAGAGAGAGAAAGAGAGGGAGAGAGCATGCAAAGCAATCCAAGGCAATCATATCGAGAAGAACGTATAATAAAGGCATCCAAACACACACAGTTGTTTTGTATGTGG
Source organism: Monilaria moniliformis (assembly GCA_034509125.1). Lineage (NCBI taxonomy): Eukaryota > Viridiplantae > Streptophyta > Magnoliopsida > Caryophyllales > Aizoaceae > Monilaria > Monilaria moniliformis. The sequence continues at coordinate 15,867 of JAYDZE010406465.1, read as the reverse complement.
GAGAGAGAAAGACAGAAATGTGTGTGTGTGTGTGTGTGGAGAGAGAGAGAAAATGTGTCTATGCATGAGAGACAGAGAGAGCATGCAAAGCAACCCAAGGCAATCATCTTCAGAAGAACATATAGAAGGGCTGCAAGGCATACAAACAAACACAAAGTGAATTTTTGTGTATGTGAGAGAGAGAGTAACCTGGACTTGGCAGTCATGAAAGAGGAGCCTCAAGAGAGCAGCGGCGGTGGTGGGATCGAAGAGTGAGGCAGAATGCACTCCTTCTCGGACAATATTCTCAACTTGTGGGCAAGAATCTTTGTAGAAATCATGGGATAATCTTCCTGCAGCCTCACAATCAAATCCTAAAAACTGCAACATGACTATACCTGCACTCAACATTAATAATCTCAAATCCATATTTATTTTTCCCCCCTTCCAAATTTGTCATATCACCTCTATATACATGTCGGCTATTTAAATGTAATTCGTCACATGATGTCAACGTCAAGGTAGCTAACTCTACTTGAAAAAAAAAACATTAAATTTTTATAGTTGTAGCCTCAAGATCATGAGGCTGGAAGAGGTCTCAATCTATGAAGCTTAGGGGGCCCCAAAATAGTTGTAACACTAATAAATGCATACATTATTGCAATAATAATGATAATAACTATAATTCTTATATGATAATACATTTTACATATTGCAATACTTTTTTTCATGATTATAATAGATACAAAAAGTATTATGGTCCAAATTAATTTCTACTTACTCTGACGGGAAAGTTTCTACTTTTATATGTATTGGAACGACTTACAAAATAAAAAACTCAATATTCCTTATTTTATATGAATATATATATACTCCTCTTTTTTTCTAGCTAGTAACAATAACGGGTACGTACTGACTGAAATTTTAGCGTAAATTCACGATCCCATGTGAAATAATTAATGTCGAAATTTCTAAATGTTTTTATCCCAAAGTACAAGTTTTTGGGTATTCACATTACTTTAGCCACGTAAATTTTGTACTTATATATGCGCATCATAAATACGTGAGGGGTGAAACTGGTTACCATTTAAAGAACTAGAGTGTTGTTTAGATCAGACGGCTGCAGCCATAGATTGTACTTCATGCTTCAATAATTTCTTGAATTTATAGGATCAATTAAAAAAATGATGTTATACATAGTCATCTTGATATGCTTCCAATTAATTATTCTTCCCTACGAATAATTCAACACCAAATAGTCATCTTGGCATGTATGAAGGGAATTAGATGGGAATGGAATGAATTTGGCAGTGGAATGAATAACGATTTGAGTAAAATGGAATAAAATAGAGATATCAGTGGTTGGTATCTACACAGAAAAAATATAGTAAGACTGAAACAGAAATAATAATAATAATAATATGAGAAGAGAAGAAAAGAAACAAAGAAGCAAATTTCACTATTTTACACTTGACTCTTGACCACAATTTCAATCTTTTCAACCTTGACTGAGATTCATGCCCACAGATTGCATCTGGTAACATACAAAATCAGCACCAATATATCTCAGTCGAGACAAGACTGTTCTAGTCACAGTGCATCAAACAGAGGATACGGTATGTAGCTGCCCTGGAGATGTTCTAACCCAACACCACAAGTGAATGCAGCGTGGCCACGACACTGGCTGTCATGTCATCATCTGCTTATGATTGTACACGCAAAAAAAATTCGGCTGCATCTATGGTTATTTCTTGGCGGCATCTCCACCACCAGCGCGCTCAGCTTGATGTTGGACTGCATATCGTCTCTGCATGTCTTTTAGCTGGTCGACTAGTTCTTGGAACGAAGGGCGGGATTGTGGATCACTGTAAATTAGAACACCATCAAATCTCAGTTTTTTGGAGCATTTCTACTCCGGTTATTGCATCATCAATAGCAACATAACATCAACCTTTCTACTTTAGTTTCTAGCTCATTGCATAATATGTAGTTTAATGGTTACCAAAATCAGATATTCGAAGCATATGTTGTTTCTAGAGATGGAGAAAAACTATACGCATGTCGAATTGAACATAAGCACACCTGTCCCAGCAGCTCTTTATAATAGAAGCCCATTGTGCATCAACATCATTTGGTATATCCAAGCGTTGGTTCATGAAGCCCACAGCTCCAATAACCTGTTTTTTCATGCCTCTGCTATAATAGAATAACAACTAATACAATAATTGTATTTCTTAGAAATTGAAATGCCACACACCTGCATTGAATTGAGGTTCTCCCATGGAAGCTTTAGGGTTAAGAGTTCCCAGAGTATCACGCCAAAGCTGTATATGTCAGACCTGACACCTCAAAAAAAGCAGAATATGTTAGGGTCTATTCTATAACCGATGTAACTAACTGCATTGACTTAGCTGTACTTTTCGTCAGCAGGTTCGTTACGAAGTACTTCAGGAGCCATCCACTGAGGCTGCATTGCAAAACCAGTGTGAAAATTGTAAAGGGGAAGGTTCAGTAACGGGGAAAAACTTGTCAGTGTTAGTAAAATACCGTTCCTTTTCCTGTCTTTGTCAACAAATAAGTCTCGTTTTTGAGACGTGAGAGACCGAAGTCACCAACCTGTCATATTCGTTTGGAGTCATTGTGAATACTACAAAAGAAGGGAATCGGACGGAATCGTAATCAACCCATGACATAGCTAAAATCTGACCTTAACAGTCCAGTTCCGATCCACAAGAAGATTTGAAGACTTCAAATCACGGTGGACAATAGGAGGATTGTAATGATGAAGATAATTCATACCTCGTGCCTGTAAAACACAAACACAATTCTCAAAAATAGCAGAATTATAATTGTGTAATAATGTTTCCTAGAGAAAATGCTTACTGCCAGATCTGAACTTAAATGATACTTACTATATCCAAAGCCATGTGAGTGCGCCTTCTCCATTCTAATTTTGATGCACTCTTTTGCAATAGCCGGAACAGACTTCCACTGCACAAAATGAAATAAAGGAATATGCACAAATGTCGCCTTTTTGATTAAATATTCGGAAAGAGGGCACCAAAAGCTCATGCCAAACCGCCTTTAGTTATTACCGACTAAAATACAAATTCAGAATGAAAATTAGGTAGAGCACAGCACAAATAGAAGATACCGTGGAAGAAACTCCGTTACAATGCCAAGGCGTTCTGGTGACATAACTGCGCCCATGAATAGAAGGATATTTGGATGCCGAAGTCTTTTCATGAGTGAGACCTTCAACAACATTGAGAAGCTATTAAGGACATGCCAAATATGAAATATGTAATTACTCACGTCTCTTTTCCTCTTTAATGTTTCTTTTTCTCCTTTGTCTTGGGGAAAATAAATTGAAATAAAATGGATCTTCAGCTTCTCTAGTACAGTGAGTCGAAAATTTAAAATGAATTTCTAGTGGAATTGACAATTTATTTGGTTAAATTAGTATTATCAACTACACTAACCATACAATCTAACCGTAAACAAAGCATACTAGGTTACTGACCATGACAGCTGACAAGAAGAACAATACCGCCTCTTTCACAACAAACGAGTTTATTACATGAATCCTAGCATTTATTTATTTGCAACAAGAATCATACTTATTTTTTTATATAAATAAGTTGTTTCATAAATGAAGAGAACGGTATCAGTGCAACAGAAGTAACACGGACAGTTACTTAAAACACATACATACTGACCTCCTGTCTGAAGGATAATATCACGTCATCAGAGTATTCTTGCCTGGAGAATACCTTGACCGCAACATCCTGCAGAACATGAGGACCATGCTATTACTTCAGGAGAGAGAGAATTTTGTCTGTAACTGAGTAATGGGAAACCTTTTAAACATAAAGCTAGAAGAAATTGTTGGGACGTGTTTGCTTGATTATGTGTTCACTGCTAAATTCGAGGTTGAGTGGAAGGGTCAGAGGTACCACCACTAACTCATAACTATTGCAGAATTAACGTCGGCTTGAGCTTTCATCTACTCATCCTATTTGTATACTCTCTCTCTCTCCCTCTCCCTCTCTCATTAAAAGAAATACTATTACAACGAAATCATCTTCTTCCTTTTAATCCCTTCCACATGAAGAGTGTGTGTATATATAAGTTGCATAAGTCTCACTGGTTTCTCCACAAGAATCTCAACCATCGAGAAATCTAACCTTTTTCCCGTCAATATTCATCACTATAAAAGAAGAAAGCATGAAGAGAGGAGGAGGAAGCATGTGTGTGTGTGACTTTGTCTGGGGGGTGGGGGGAAAGAGATTAAGAGGATATTTCTACAAGATGAGGGAAAGAACATACTGATCCATACCACAGAGCATGATATACAGTTCCGCAAGAACCTGCACTTGTTTATTAAAAACAATGATGTGAGAGGTGGGCAAGAAAGGTAACAATGTAGCAAACATGAGCAGTTAAAGTTATAAAATCTTGTTCAATAAGATCATAAAACTAACCTTGTCCAATTTGTTCGCCAACAGTCAAGTCCTCCCACAAAATCTCATAATCCAAAGTATCGGTATCCACATCTCGTTTGTTCACAGTACTGCTGCTTGTGCTACCATTACTACTAGCACTGCTTGTGCTGTTAACGTTAATAGAAGAGGACCAGAAACCTGTAGCCTCATTATTACGTGTTCGATTGGTTTCAAAAAACGGAGTTTCTTGCTTGAATGCGGCGGATGCACTCTTTTGCTGCTCCGATTCATTCTCTTGGTCTTTCTGTCCCCATGGCCAAACAAAACGGGAAGCCTTTGGATTCGGATCTGTTCCTTCACGTTCTTTTTCTTTCCATGGCCATGCCAAACCCTTCTTGCCCATCCACACCTCCGCCTTTGAGGAAAAGGTCTTAGAAATAGGAGCTTTACTTTCACTCTCATCACCAGAATCTCTTGATGGTTTACTAGGAGACTCTTCCCAATGAGAGAAAACCCCTGGCGGATCTCCTCTTGGAGTACTAGTACCACTAGAAGCTCCATCGTCCCGATGGTCAGACATAGCTGCATCCGAGAAGCCACGATCAGGGTGATTACCGTCCCAGCTGCCAGCTTCGTAATCCGAGTAGCTCTCTGCAGGCCTCATTTTTGACTTAACCTTGTTGCTTACTTTAGAAGCCTATTAGAGATATCGATGGGGTTAACATATGCAAAGAAAATGATTTCACACGAAGCACAGAAGTGGAATACGAACCAAATTCGAAATCTTCGCGGCAATTGCTACTTGAAGAGGCTGCTGAGGATCAAGACTGAGTTTGCCAGAAGTGATGCTTCTCGGCCTGCTAAAATTTGAAACATTACCCGAGCAGCCCCTTTGAGCCGCCATCACAGCCTTCGCTTGTTCGTAAGGTCTAGTATCATTCGAGACACTTAAAACTCCAAGGTAAAGACCAGAATCATCATAGAAAGGGATATTAGTGGCAATTATCGAAAACCTTCTTCCTGACTTGGTCTTAACTGGAAACTGCCCGGTCCAGTTCTCACCCATCGCCCCACGACGCAAGATCTCATTAGCTGCTGGACGGTCTTGAGGATCTGTCATTATCTCGAGAGCATCACGCCCAATAGCCTCCTCATTAGAATATCCAAAAAGTTCTTCAGCCCTTTTATTCCTGCTCCAAATCAAAGACATTCTTTTATGCATCAAATAAACACAACTCCTCGACTTTCGCAAACGAATTTCCAACTACTTGTAAATTCAATCTCACATTTCTCAAATTATCTAATGATTTTTAGATTGCAACACAAGCAAAGTTAACTAAGCCATAAATATTCCACTAAGACAATATCAAAATGCATTAACTAAAACACAGCTCCTCTTCAACTTTTACGATTGAAATCCAAACACAAGCATATGCCAATCAATTGTAAATTCAATCTCAAAATCTCAAATTAAAGAGAGAATCTTTAGACTGCAACACAGGCAAAGATAAATAAGCCATAACTATTCCGTTCATTATCAAAATGCATTAATAAAAAACAGAGCTCCTCTACAATTTTTACAATTAAAATCAAAATACAAGCAAATGCCTATCGCTTGTAAATTTAATATCACGTTCCTCAAATTATCAAAAGATTCTTCAGACTGAAACACAAGCAAAGTTAATTAAGCCATAACTAGTCCACTAAGACACTAATTACCAAAAATAGTAGGCATCAATTGATCAAAATGCATTTATCTAAACATGACAATTTTAGCACAATTTCAACCTAAACTAACCAGTAAATTAGCCGATTATCTGGACCCATTAGATGGATCGACTGCCCCATCGACTGCACTATGTTCAAATACTGCTTATCCGTAAAATTAAAGGCCGCCGGCTTGCCGCCACCGCTGCCCAACGCCGCCATGTGACGGCTCTCTCTCTGCAGCGGCGACGAATGCCGAACCGACGCAGAACCTTTCTTCCACGCCCCAACAGCACCGCCGTCCACGACGTCGTCGACTCCCCGCCGCGGCACTCTCTGCGGCGAAATCGAATGCGACCTCTGCCTTTGACGGTGATCAGCCGCCGCCGGCGAAGCCATGAGCTGCGACATCTCCTGCTTCAAGCGGACCTGCCCCATTTCCAATTTCTGAATCTTCTTCAGCAGCTCCTCCGTCGGCGGCGCCACGGCGGAGGAAGCTGATTCAGCTGCGCTGTTGCTCTTCATAGGAGCAAAATTCTCAGAAACCTAATTCAAAAGCTCCAGAAATCTTAGCAGAGCAGAATTGAGCAGCGAAATTAACTCAAAACGCTTCGCTCCGTTTCCCCAATTCCCCCTTCTCTCTCTCTAGGAATGGCTTCAATAATTGATCCATGACTGAGATCACTGGAATTTCCCTTGCTCCTGAAAGCGATTTCCCCTTTTTTTTTAAAGTGTTTTTGTATACAGACTACGTGGTCATGGGAAATTTACATCAATGTAACGCAATGCGCAATTTTAATTAAACAAAGATAACTTGTGATCTTTGAAGGATTAAAGCATCAATCTATTCGCCTTCTTCGCTTGATTATCTCTCGCGCAACTCTTTTGTTGCTTAGCTCGCGCTCTCTCTCTCTCTCCAAAACTAAATTAGCTCCATTGCTTTATGCTCAGGCTTGTAGGCGGTTCTCGAGTTAGTTGTCGTAATGCACAGAATCGACCGCCAAAGCGAAGTCCCATTCTCGGATTGGGAGCGTGTAAACACGCTCTATAACCGCCAATCGTGTCTTCAGAGAGTCACGTAGCTGTATGGGCGTGGGAGCCACAAATGGGGTATCGGCAAGTGAGAGATGATTTCTTTTACCTCCTTTTTTCTTTTTCTTTTGGAGAGGCAAAAATGAAATAGTAAATGGTTAATTTTATTTCATCATTGGACATTTATTCAAAAACTATCTATGTAATTATCATTAAGTATCCAATATTTTATTTTTGAGTTTAATATATCCAATAAAACTTTTTCGGCGACCGTGTTTTTGACATGGCAGCTGAATATACACACTAACTTATCTATATGGTTTTCTTTAGCTGACATAAAGTTCAAAAGATCAAAATGACGTCATTTCGTTAAAATATTAATTTTTTCCCTTCTTTTCTTTTCTTTTCTTTTCTAACTTCCACCTCCGTCTCTTTGCTCTCCCTCTTTCTTCTCAACCTCCTTACTGCGTATTTGCTTTCTTACCTCACAATCCACCTCTCACGTAAACCATAATTACACATTTTCTTCATCTTTTACTTTTTCCTCTTCTTCACCTTATACTCGTAGGGTTTAATTTCCTATTATTTTTCTAGATCTCTTATTTCTTTTGATCTACTCAAGTCCTCTATAGATCCACGCAACTTTATTGCTCGTTGCTTCAGAAAATTTGATAGTTTTTGCAGTTAACATTTGAGCTCTCAAGGAGTAATGTACAATGAACAACACCATGTACATGTGATTTGGGTATGTTTCACACATTGGACCTGTAGGATTTGGTAGAATGTTAATTTGGGTTAGCATTTTCTAAGTTGAAGTGGCTTTTGAATTGGGTTTGGGATTTGTACATGAATTTCGTTTTAATATTTGATTTGAGGCGGGGTTTTAGGAAGTGGAAGATGAATTAATCTCAATTTGATCCCGCTCTTTTATGTCATGACATGGTTGTATATGTCAAAGAGGATTGCATTTTTCTGGGACTGTTGAGAATGTGAAGTCTTTATGATGGCAGAGGAATGAAGATGATCATATTTCAGGAGCTGGCCAGTTTCTATGATAGGTATTTTGATGATTTGATTGAGACTTTAGTATCAGATATGCCTTCACCACATGATATCAAAGTTTCCCCTCAGAAGAAGATGAAGACAAGGGAATCACAAAAGAGGTCGTAGTCTTGAGAGTGAGATTCTCTTTTGCGAGAATGATGATGATCGCCAGAATGAGACAGCGAGGTGGCGTCGGTGGAAAACTGTTGCAGCAACAATGGTCGTTCAAGCTATTTATCGGAAATGACGGAGAGAGAGAGAGAGAGAATAATTGTAGAGAAAAATTGATAAGAGAGACGCGCAGAGAGAGATTGAGGTGTAACCAAGAAAAGAAAAGAAAAGGGAAAGAAGAGAAAAATAAAGAAAAGAAAAAATTATTATTTGAACGAGACAACTTTTTGATCTTCCAAAATCAATGTAAGTTGAAGAAAGCCATGTAGAAAAGTTAAAGTGTATATCCGGCTATTACATCAAAATACGGTCATCGAAAAAAATTTGGGGAATATTTTATTCCCGAAAATGAAATATTGGGTAATTAATAATAATTATCTAAATTATGGGATATTTTCGAATAAACGTCTTAATGATGGGATAAAATCAATCATTTACCCTAAATTAAATTAATAAATCAATAGTAATAGATAGCTACTAAATTGAACCCCAGTTTGATTTTTGTAATTTATTATTTTGTTCACTTTGATCAAATTTGTGATTAGATTAGCAAGGGAATGTTATATAAAATGGGTTTGAAGTGTAGACAAGTTAGATAGCGTGTTAGTGATTCGGACTTAAATGTTTAAGATTGGATAATATGACAATTTGCTTAATATCCATATGTTAGACTTTAATTTTTACTTATCTTTAGTTCCAACAAATTGTGTGATTGACTAATAATCATTATATTGAAAATGGACTCGTGATTTTCTAGTTTGGTTGGTGGATATTGTCGGTCAAGATTTTTGGTTGATAATATATGATCTCCTATAAAATAATATATGGATATTCATTAAAGTTCCTTTATGGTCGACAATAAATAGTGTGATCTCATGTCTTGTAACAGAAAAGTTTAGGAAAACCTCACATTTTTACCGTCTTAAAAAAAAATCATGTATAAGATACCATGTATGATACACACAAGAGAGGTCATATTCCTATATATCCGAACATACTATACATCCGAATATATGGCACATTTGTTGTAATAATTAAATTATATATTATGTTTTTAATATAGAGTAATTTTTCCTACAAGAATATACTCTAAATATTCCAAAAGTAGTTCCTAAAAAATTACATGATGATAAATTGAGAAAAGTACTAACAGAAAAAAGAATAACCGTCTTTGTCATGTGTAATATTAAAACATTGATTATTTTTAGACACATAAAAAAAATAAAAATTATATACGTCTTACTAAAAACTTCGTATTCCTCCTTTTTCTTGTCTATCGTACGTTCAATTTTTTTTTAAATAATCTACATCATTTATATTTATTTTCTAATTTCATTAGGGATAATGTGATGGGATAAAATAATTATTGAAAGGCCTACGGCTAAGAGGCATAATGGTACATGTGTGAAATATTAGTGCCTTAATTGCTAAGTTTGGCCACACATGTATAACCCACAAAAAAATTGAGATTCGTATGGACTAAATTTAGTGCCTTAATTGCTAAGTTTGGCAACCTTTTCAGCAAGTCTTGTCCTTGTCATAGACAGTGTAGTGGGCCATACTTCTTGTCATAGTGTGAGTGTGTGAGAGAGCATAAAAGGAAAGAAGCATATAACTAGAGGATTTAGTTTAGTCAAGACCATTAGAAATAATCAGTTTGATTAATACATCTTCTTTGTTCTTTTTGTTTCTATTTTTCCAGCCAAGCACATCTATATCTCAATCTAGAATTATCTAGAAGCCATGTTTTTGTTATGTTATCAAAACCAGCAATAAAGCAAAATTAAATAAAAGAAATTGCATCTTCCCCACACACCTTAATCAAGCACTATGTTTCTGCTAATTAATCTATATTTCTAATGTCTATGTGAAATGGCTTTTCTGTTAAAAATAATGCTTGTTATTATGGGCAGCTACACAAAGACTTGCAGAATATTTCAACCAAATCAAACTATTATATGCTCGAATTAAAACAAATGATTGTTCGAATTTGATGCAATTAGCATAAATAAAAATATAGAAAAATCAGCATATTCTTTCAATGAATTTTCTTAGTACGTGTTTGCCTCACTGTTCTGAATTCATATGACTCACATTAGTGGCAAATTTGTAATCATTGATGTTTGATAGACTTTTACATTAATCTCTTAACTTACAATTCGAGAACATCAACTATAATTTGTCATAACTCTCATTAGACGATGTATTCACTGTAAATTGGGAAAAATCATATGTTGTCACAAAACTATCTATCATGCACATTCATAAAAGTACAATGATATGTTTCTTTTCAATTCAAATGAATTTATCTCTCGTGTTGTATCATGGATTCATGATTTCGATGTAGATGGCTTATAACTCCTGTGACTTAATCATTCAAAATCATCTAGCAAATCCGATTCTCGTCAAAATACTTCAGAGCTTTTTTTGAGTCCTCAAGAGATTTCTTTTGCTTCTAGGGTCTCTAATTCGATCTCTCCATCTTCGAAAATGTGGACATCTTACATGTTTCAATCGAAGTTCATTATAGAAATTTATAACAGTTCTATGAAATTTTCAGATGATGTTTCTTGCAAAAAAATTGCTTCCGTGAATCCTGTGGACATGGTAGTGCACACCGGTAGTGTACATAGTTGTAAACTTAAATTCGAAAACATACCCGAGTTAGAATTGATTTTTGTCATGATCAGAAGCGATGAAATTGGTTGTTCTCTCTCTTTGCATTTCGATTATCACACCCAACGTTCTTGATGGATTCTTACGTTTTTGTTTTAATAAGTTAAAACTATATACTGCAAGATTATAAGGGTGTGTCTTTTATAGGCAGAGGCAGGACCCGAAACCAATTGGGTCTGACATTATTCGGCTCGTCCATCAAGGAACCGAAATGGGCTTAAAACATTATAGTTATTGAGCTTCAACTAAATAACTCATTAACCAATTAAATCGGTAATTTATTAATTCTTACATTCTCTCACTTGTCCCGATGAGCATAAAATAAGCCCACCTGCATAAACATAAATCAGGTGAGTAAACATCATAATCACTATATTACAATAAACCATTGATGCAAGTTATGGCGATTGTACATAGTATAATCATATACTCTCTTACATACATTACAACACCAATAACTTATAGTAATAGACTTCAATCATAATGGTCTACAATAATGTCTTGCAAAACATAATGCACAGACTCTTTGTTTCTTAGTAAGAGTAAAAGTGTGCACATTCATAAGAAACAGATTGCAACTTATTGCATGTCAAAAACACTTAAGTGATATATCAAAGTGTCTTATACGTCAAGAACAAATCATTCGTTGATACAACCAAGACCCATACTGTATACATGACCTTTAAATGTCTTAGTTTGTAAACCTTAAGTCAACGGATCCGCAATCATGAGATCAATGCTAATGTGTTCTATAGACACTCTTTGTTTCTGAACTTCCTCCTTAACGGAAAAATATTTAATCTCCATGTGCTTAGCACCTTTAGAACATGTGTCCTTCTTGGAGAAGAATACTGCTGCAGAATTATCACAATAAATTTTCAGCGGCCTGGTAATGGTGCCGACCACCCCAAGTCCTGAAATAATATTTCGTAGCCATAATGCATGAATTGTGGCTTCAAAACATGCCACAAATTCAGCCTCCATAGTGGATGAAGCAACGACAGATTTTTTTGCACTTTTCCAAGAAATGGCTCCTTCCGCAAACAAGAATAAGCAGCCAAAAGTGGATTTCCTAATGTCAACGCATCCGGCATAATCTGAATCTGAGTATCCAACCACTTCCAGTTGATTGGTTCTTCTATACATGAACATGTAATCCTTAGTGCCTTGAAGATAAAGCATAACTTTCTTTGCAGCTTTCTAGTGATCAATTCCAGGATTACCTTGATATCTGCCAAGAACCCCAACAACAAAGCTAATGTCAGGCCTCGTGCAGGTCTGAAGGTACATCAAACTGCCTATAATGGAGGAGTAAGGAATTGCTTCCATCTCATTTCGTTTAACATCAATTTTTGGACATTGATTGGCACAGAATTTATCCCCTTTTTAAATAGGAACAATTCCTGCAAAACAGTTATGCATATGGAATTTCTTCAAAAAAAAATTGATATAATTTTTCTGAGACAATCCCAATAATTCTTGTGATCTATCTCGGAATATTTCAATTCAAATTCTTACGTATTTGTTTTTATAAGTTAAAACTATATACCGTAAGATTACAAATGTGTGGCTTTTATAGGCAGAGACAGGACTCAGAACCAATTGGGTCTGACATTATTCTGCCCGTCCATCAAGGAACTGAAATGAGCTTAAAACATTATAGTTATTGGGCTTTAACTAAATAACCCGTTAACCAATTAAATCAGGATACATTAATGAATAGAATTAATAAATTAATTCTTACAATAATTGAACATGGCAGTGCTCTTGTGGACATGGTTGGAAACGATAGTGGACACGGTAGTGCTCTTGTGGACACAGTAGTAGACACTGTAGCGTTCTTGTGAACACAGTAGTGCATAGAATAAATCGAAGCCCTGTTTAAGCCCTGAAACAATTTTCTTCGCTTCTGAGGCCTCTAAACAATCCCTCCGTCTTCGAAAGAGCTTCCCATTGACATCTTAAGCTTCTTAATCGAAGTTCAATAGAGAAAGTTATAGCATTTCTATGAAAACTATCAGATGTAGTTTCATGCGAAAGAAGTTGCTTCCGCGAATTCTGTGAACATGGCAATGGACACGGTTGGACATGGTAATAGTTTTGTGGACATGGTTGGACACGATAGTGTACATGGTTGGACACGGTAGCGGACACATCAACGTTCTTGTGGACACAATAGGACACTGTAGTGGATGGAATAATTCGGAGCCTTGTTTAAAGCCCTCAAATGAATTTCTTTGCTTCTAGAACCTCCAATACAATCTCTTCGTCTATAAAATAGCTTCACGTGAGCATTTTACATGTCTCAATCAAAGTTTAGTAGAGAAAATTATCACAATTACACGTAAACTGACAGATGTTGTGCGAAAAACTACTTCTGTTAATTCTGTGAACACGGTTGTGTACACGATTGGACACAATAGTTGACAAAGTTGGACATGATAGTGCTTTTGTGGACACGGTAGTGAACACAGTAGTGTTCTTGTTGACATGGTAGCGCATAGAAACTTTGGCACCTTATTTGAGCCCTAAATGATTTCATATGCTTTTGGGGCCTCTTTAACGATCTTTTTGTCTTCAAAAGAGTTTCACTTGGACATCTACACGCTTCAATCAAAGTTATTTAGCGAAAGTTATGATAGACCTACGAAAACTGCTAGATGATGTTTCCTGTGAAAAACTACTTCCGCAAATTTAATAGACATGGTTCAACATGATAGTGGATACAATAGTGCTCTTGTGGACACGATTTGACACGACAGTGGATACAATTGGTAATGGTATTGCTCTTGTGGACACGGTAATGGACATAGTAGTGTTTTTTTGGACACAGATGAACACAGTAGTAGATAGAATACTTCGAACCCCTATTTGATCTTTCAATTGGTTTTTCTTCATCTGAGGTTTGTAATACGATCTCTTCATATTAGAAAGAGTTTCACATGGACATATTACATGCTTCAACCGAAGTTCTATAAAGAAAGTTATGACAATTGTACGAAACTGTCAGATGTCGTTTCCTGCGAAAAAAGTGGTTAAGCGAATTCTGTGGACACAGTAGTGGACATGGTTGAGCACAACGACATGGAACTTCCGTATACCCTAGAACATAGTGTAACCTAAAACATGGTTGGTTACCATACATTAAATATGTCTCAATTACTAATATTACGTAGAATTACTTATAAAATGGACCTATTACCACATCATTCGCAACTTTTATCGATATGCTCGAATACATTAATTACAACTTATATTCCAAATATATGGATTATAATTAGTGATAAAAGGCTCGATTTGATCGTAAAAATAAAAATTATATGGAATAATAAAAAAGAAATTACTATTTTTCTTCAAGACACGAATGGACACAGTTGAACACGATGACATGAAAATAATGTTGATGTAATCATGAATATAACACCAAATAATGCAAAGTATTTTATGCATCATTTTTATGTTAAATAGTAAATAAATTAATTCTCACACATTAAATATGTTTCAATCACTAAAACTACATAGAATTACTAATACGTGTAAGAAGGACCTACTTCTTTCGAAGTACCAGATCATTCACAACTTTAATCGATATGCTCGAATAGCATTAATTAGAACTCATGTTTCAAATCTATGAATTATAATTAGTAATAAAAGGTTCGATATGACCATAAAATCAACAATTACATGGAATAATCGAGAAAAAAATGTTATTTTTCTTCAAGAAATGGATGGGCACGGTTGAACACAATGACACAGAAATTCCGTGTACACTAGTGAAAATACTAATATTTCGATGTATTTAAGCATAAAGTTGATGTAATCGTGAAAAATTGGTATATGTCTTCAAGACACGGATAAACATGGTTCACGATTTGATGATTGTATTTTTTTTCTTGATTATTCCATGTATGTTGATTTTGCGATTAAATCAAGCATTTTTTATTAAATATAAAACATATATTTAGAATATAAGTTGTATGAATGTTATTCAAGCATATCGATCAAAGTTGTTAATGATGTGGTACTTCGAATGCAGTAAATCATTCTTTCAAATATTGATACTTCTACGTAATATTAGTGATTGAAACACATTTAATATGTGATAATCAATTTATTTATTATTTAAAATAAGAATAACATATAATGGTAATATTTTGCATTATTTAGTGTTATATTCACGATTACATTGACTTTTTTCTCAAACACATCGAAATATTAGTGTTTTCACTAGTGTACATGGAAGTTTCATGTCGTCATGTCCAACCATATCCAATTGTATCCACAAGAGCACTAACGGGTCCACAAAATTCGCAGAAATAGTTTTTTGTAGGAAACAACCTCTGAAAATTTTCGTAAAACTATTATAACTTTTAATTATTTTAGGGATCAAACATGGTTCCAAAGTATTCTATCCACTACCATGTTCAATCGTGTCTAGAAAAATACTGTTGTGTCCACTACCATGTCCATCCTTGTACACTACCATGTATAACTGTATGTAGGGGTGCTTAAATGGTTAATCGGTTATCGGTTAACCGATAACCGAACCGATTAATGTCGGTTATCGGTTAACCGATAAGCGAAATTTTCGGTTACGGTTTGGTATCGGTTAGGGTGATTTAATTTTTTCGGTTATCGGTTAGAACCAATAACCGATCGGTTAACCGAGGGAACCGATTACAAAATTAAATTTAATTACATTTTTTTTAATTTCATCCCTAATTTTTTTTTATATATAAATTTATTAATAATTTATTTGCATGTATTCTACTACTTTGAGGATTTATTTAGGAGCACAAACTGAATGGATCAA
>JAYDZE010406354.1:0-16839 GCA_034509125.1 Monilaria moniliformis | reverse complement strand
AAAATTTTTGGTTCGTGTTGTGATACCGTTTGTGACATCACTTATTCGGTGGGTTTTATCTATCGAGTAAGGGGTGTTACAGTTTTCTCTACTTAATTTAGAACTACAAAGTAAATAATATCCTAAAATAAGTAAATGTTAAAAAAAATGGAGACATTCACAAGAATATATATTAAATATTTAACAATATCACATTCTTGGTGTAAAGCTCCTTGAAGTTGGGGTCATATATTTTCCCTAACTCCAATTCTACTTTTTCTAGATCAACTATACACCCCCTCAAATGGCTAAAATCACAGCTTATACTTTTTCCTTCCGCTTGCATAAGTAAGTATATAAGGCAGATTGCTAGGTAAATCATGAAAAACTAGTAACAGTCTTGGAATAAACTTAGAAGTTGAGAGATCTGACGATGAAAAAACTACATATTTAAATATGAAATAAATGTAATTAAATAAATACATAAATCTACAGAGTAAAATAATAATTTCAGTTACAATCTATAAATAGATAAAAAATATTCTAATAATTAACAATGAAGATAAAAAGTGTATATAACTTACATACATAGATATTTTAGTCAAATATAGCAAGTATTCATCAAACAGATCGTCGTAACTCAAACTTAATTTAACAGATGAACTCTGTCTTTAGAGGACATGATGATCTAAGTTATATTTCCTGATCCATCTTTAAATATTCTATGTTGTCTTGAGCTTAGCTTAAAGACACTAGGTTTCTTCGAAATTCAGCTCGATTGAACAATTATGGTGGTTTTATTTAAACTCACATTGGTATTGGGAATGAAGCGTGTTTGTGCTCGTGTGTGCCGCTAGGTTTAAAAATACCGTCTTTGTGCCACTGATGGAAGGAAAACTCAGACCTTGTGACGAATTAGACAAATGCAACAAAGTTTTTTTCTTATGAGCTATAGGTTTTGATGAAGTTTTGTAATAGCTGCAGACCATTTGTTCATTGTAGTTACTTTGTCATGTAATGTTTCATCACTTACTCTTAGTGTGTCATGTCTCTAATGAAGGTCATCGAACTTCGCTTGAAGTAGCTTTCGGTCGTTCATCCTTTGGACTGATTGCTAACCAGTTGTTTTATTTGCTCAGAGAATATGACCTTCAAAGCTTCAAGCTTTTGAGTCGAGTTTTTCCCTAAGATTGCATCAGTCCGACTTCAAGTTCCCGAGTATTTTAAAGCTTTATCCTTGTGTGCTTTATTCTCCTCCCTTATTTTTGCACTGGTCTCTGGCAGTCGATTGAAATCGTCCAATAATTATTCAAAGTGGAGCTATAGTTCAAAGTTAGTAACTAATTTTCAAAATTTAGCTCAAGTTTAGGTATATAACTAAAAACACAAGAAAGATGATGGTATTGTATCTATTTATCATCACATAGGCATATATTTTCGGTGTCAAAGTCGGAGAATATGTTATGACAATAACTTTCATGGCTCTTATTGCCATTCTCTCTTAACACTTTTGTTTGGTCCAAGTGGGACAATCACGGTAATAATGGCCAGTCTTGTTGCACTTATAGCATTTCTTGGCATATCCTAGTCCTTGTCTTCAAATTTAGTAGCAAGTTTGTAGATTTACCTCTCTTCAAAGTCTGTATAATACTTCATGTATTTGCCAAACTTGGAGATCATCTTCTTGAAGCATTTGGGTAATAGGTTGTATTATTCTTGAAGCTCACTCAATGGAGAATCCATCATTTAAATTTTTTATTAGATCCTAAAACTCTATTGATGATGAACCTTATAATGTAATAGGTCATAACTCGACCATTAGGGAGTTAAGTATATTTTTTGTCATAAGCAACCAACTAAGGATGAACTACTCAGTAAAGAGACTAAATATGTAATACTCAATTCTCGAAGAAATTCCACCAGCCTAGTTTTGGAGAGCTAAGACACTCTCATCATATGAAGAACAACTGAGATGGATCAGCTCAGAAGAACGATCAACATATAGACAACTAGTTAGGAAGCCAACAACTGAGTGATCAACAAACTGGTAGGATAACGTATAAAGAATATCACATACCACTTTACTAACCAATAGACAAAATTCATCTGGAGATCCGTATCCTGACATTTCTGCATAACAAATCCGATTTTGCAAAGATTGATGTACTAGGTTGCAAATAGCAAAAGCGACATGTCAACCACTACATTCCAATGGGGAGAATTTAATGCCATACACACCACATTTGAATCGAGTTATGCAACGGCTAAGTCCATGTCTGTGTCTATAAATACTTGAAGAACTTCAAGATTGAAAGTTACCGAACTAGTGCAAAATCTCTAGTAGCAAGTAATCAAAAGTGAATTCATCATTCAAGTGATCCTCAAGTTCTTCATTGTGATTCACACATATATTCCCTTCGTGTAGCCTCAACTTGTAATATCTAAAGCTTAGATTCAAGCAAACTCCCATTAGACTACGTTTTTCTCCGTAACAATTTGCTCATTTAGTTAGAAATAAACCTTCAAATGTTTACCACAACCCAAGCAAATAGGGATTTACGTGTTATAAGATAGAAACAAGTAAGAGACAAGTGTCCGTCGTCTGAAATAAAGTAGATTTGGGTCAGGACCAGTTAGATTATGGGCTAGTTAAGGTAACAAATTAGCCAACTGAACTTGCAATCCATGAACAAGTGATCCTAGGATTAGGTGAATTTATCTGGTTGTACTAGATACGGTGGATGTAAGAGGGTTTACTCTAAACCACGCTAAACACCGTAGTGTGCTTTTTGTACTATCTTTAGATACCGTGTTAATGAACCGTCATTACAACAAGGCACAAAATCACATAAGCCACCAACATATCTCTTATAGCTTTCTCAATCAGCTAGCCTGCATAAGTACTTATTAAGTATTGATTAGGTAACTAAGTTTTAAAAAGGTTTTTTCTATAAAGCAAGAAGTAGGTAACCATCACTTTCTACACACCAGCCAGTTATCGGTCCAATTAATAAGCAAGTTACTGTCAATAACCTATTTGGTTTTGGATGAACTAAATGGTCAGTCGGCATATCATAGGCACTTAGACCTTGCAGTAAACCTAATTGTCCTCGACTTATCCTTAAGCCAAGCTAACGAAAAAGTAGCAACTAGTGTATTCCCACCATAAACCAGTAGCACTACACACTTTATGTGAGCATTGCTTTCGAATAGTACTCGTTAGCATTATTTTTGTTTGTTTTGTATATTTATTTTGATTCTAATACCAAAAAACTATTATTAACGTCATTAATTTTATAAATTACATATTAATAAAAATTCATTTTGTTATATTCATTTGTTTGAAACGAATCCAGGCCATATTCGGATCTCAAAAATCAAATTCCAAATTCGAATCTAAAATTTATCGGAACGATCCACGGATCCAGATATTTTATGAATTTGTGGACTCCAAATTTTTAAAAACTTAGATCTACAAAATTGGACCGGATCCAAAATCCACAACCATCTTACATATCATCACATCCAATGCATATTTAGGTAAAAAAAATATTGTCAAATATAATCCTTTCACAAAATTGGAGTTGTAAATTGTAAATAAAGTTAAGCACAAAATATATTCATAGATCTCCTATTTTAAATTTTTGATGCATTTAATTACTTTATAATTTTTTGCGTTAATAAGTCCTCGTACTTTTATATTCAATGTCATGGGAATGATTATGCTATAAACTCATTAAGAAAAACTATCAAACATAAACTTACTGTGAAACATTTATAAATTTGCTGGAAAAATGTATGAATTCAAAAATTAAATTTTTTGTCACATGAGATTCAAAGCCAAGACCATGAATTTATTCAATAAAGTAATATATGCATCATACATCTTTATAATCTAAGGATTAAAAATGATTCCTAATTTTTATTTTAAGATTTGTTTTAATTTTAGCTTACAATCTCATTATGTCCTTATTTACTGGATATGTTAACTTTTTCGCTATCTATATAACATGACATTATTATTATTTAAATAAGTTCTACATCATATCCTAATAAACAGAAAAGTTGATATATTATTATGAAAAAACTTAATATCTAAATAAAATAAGAAATTGATCGATCTTATTTTCGCGGTTTTGTCAAAGTCGGATATGGGTTAGGAATTTGTGAGTAGTGACACGAAGATTTTTACGTGGTTCGATCGGAATTGATCTACGTCCACGGCTCAAAGCGTATAACTTGAGTGTTATTATTGTTTGATTACAAGTATAGAGTGTTCAACCACTTCTATGTCTAAAACCCTCGCTATTTATACTATTACATGAGTTTGATCTGAGTAAAGGAGTCATTGAAGAGACTCAGCGGTTACAAAGATCGTGGGGCGGTTTCTGGGATCATGGTTGGCGGTTGAAAGTAGTGGGAGTAGTGGGCAGTCGCAGCCGAGCTTCTATCCTCCTTAGTGACGAAATGCATGTCTCTGGTCCGAACTCCTTTGTCACCGAGCTGATAATAGTTAACCTTTGGTCCGAGCTCCTTCATGTACGAACTGTTGGCCTTTGGTCCGAGCTCATTTACTGCCGAGCTGTTTTGCTTGTGGGCTGGGCTGGACTTCTCATGGACCGAACTCGTCGACTCTGGGCTGAACTCTGGTGGCCTTTTGGTGGGCCGTACTATATATCCTATCAGAAATTATTATTCCAAATTTCTCTATCAATTAATGGAACAATTTGGAGACCGTAAAAATATCTATTCAATGTGAGGAAAAAGAAAAGAAAAATAGAAAAAGAATACAGATTTCAACATGAAAAAGTTAAGAAATAAAATTATAAAGAGTGAAATACTTTGCGAGCATAAGGATCTATGAAAATGTCTAAAGATGACGATGTTATTATTATTATTATTATTATTATTATTATTATTATTATTATTATTATTACATGGAAATAATTAAGTTGATTTTTTTTTAATAAAAACTAAAAGGAACAGATTCAAATGTTGAAACCCGAACTTGATTCACGTGTCGTTTTCTACCAACCATCAACGCTGCCATCAATCTGCCGGCGACACGCACCGTGGCATCCCCCAACCACGCGCAACTTACCGGTGCGACAATCACTGCTATTCTCTTCTCTTCTTCCTCGCTCGCAAGCCTATCACAAATATTTGGGGTAATGAAGAAAATTATGAACGGAAAATATTTGTGAGCAAAATTTAGATTGCCGTATTTTACGAGGAAATAATTTAGAAATTGATTGTTTATTGTGTTGTTTCTACATTTATCTAATATTATCTGGGAAAGCTATTTCGTTTTAGTTGGAATGTTCTTTCATCTATCCTGTGTCTAGATCTAATGTTTATTTCGTTCTAGTTCCTATGCTGTTTACTGCTAATTTCTAGGCGGAGTGCAATGCAAACCCTGTGTTTCATTTCACTTATCTGTATTGCGTAATATATTTTCATTTGTATTCTCTTGAGTCTGTTATATATGTTCAACGAGATTGTTGCACCAATGCGTCTCGTTGAGTATACATTTATATGGATCGATTTTGGTATGTTGAATTCATTTAATATATTGTCTTATTTATGCTGCTTCGTTTTCAGAATTCGTGGTTGTGTTTGATATTGAAATGGAAGCTCCATTGGTGCTGAAAGTCTAGCTGTATTCTTGTTCTAGCTTTGGGGGGTTTCTTGGATGGAAAAGAAAAGAGTGGATGAACAAGAGCCCTCGCCTTCCTCACTGCCTAAAGCTGATAGATTTGGATTTGTAAAACGGGAAACTAACTCACCTGATGGATTAACAAAGAGCAGATCAGCTGCAGAGTATGAGAGGTATGTATAGCGTGGAATCAATTGTTGCTGTAACTTTTATGGTGATTAAATCTTTTATACCCCATAATTCACTTTATTTATTCTACATTCTGTTTTATCTGATGATCTAGATTGCCCGTTCACGGTTATCTGCTGGACCTATCGTAACAGAACCATATTCTAGCGTGAAAGACTGATGTAGATTTCTGTGCACCACATGTAGCAAGCTCATTTTAGGTTCTGCATTTGTAGGTAGCAAGCCGTCACCACTGAGAAGTTCAGTGGTGACCTTATTCAAAAAATAGATAGAGAGAGTCAGGGGAGCTTGGCTAGACTGATTCGTTATCATAAGGGGATTTTTACAGATTCAATGGACACTATATTTTCAAGGCTTAGATTTGACACTCAGATATTTCTGGAACCTAGTATGAAGAAAGGGCTTGGTTGAGTTAGCTTTTGATGAAGATAATTTCTGGGCAACAGATAAACCTGAGGTCAAATCTGAGCAAAACCCTTCTTGTTCATTGTAAAAAGGGTAAATTCATTATTCTAACCTAAACTGTAATGCATTTTCTAAAATTGTCCAGCCTTTGAATATATAAATATAATACTCACCTTTTTGACTTGTTTCAAATCTGACATTAGTCAAAGTCCTAGAACCTGAAAAATGATGTGGAGTGCCGAAATCCTACATGGAAAATCTTGCATTGCACAATATTCCTAAATGAAGCCCTTTCCAGTGAAACAACATCGTTTTATGTCAAAAAATCAAAATTAAAACTAAAACGACTTTATTTTCAATAGGACTCGGGCACTCCACGTCATTTTTAGGTTGTCAGATTTTGATTCGATCTTTGATTTGAAACAAGTCATAAAAGGTCAGGTATTAAATTGATATTTTTAAAGGTGGGGTTTGAAAAATACAATAAGAATCTTGTTAGAATGATGAATTTCCCTTTTGAAAAAGAAGACTCTCCAAGAGCAGCTTCTCAGTTCAAATTAAATTGTGGCATAAAGGTTTATGGTTTATTGGTTTGAACTCTATGAATGTTTGGCGTGTTTTTACTTTGTTTCTAAACTGATAACTGGGAAACATACTGTTGCACTTCTTAAAGTATTACTTTAATTTGGGTAGAAGGAAAAGACCCAAGATTGAAGGTACAAATCCTCCTTATACTTATGAACCTGAAACTTCAGAAATATTTTCAACTTGCTAAAGAGATAACAAACAGCTCCATCAAGGCTGGACTTGACAGTGATTTGCCAAAGGTGTCTGTTATATTTCAAAGAGCGCTTTGCTGAGAACTATATTGATGCGTTTGCTTGTTATATATGTTTTGTTGATGCTGTTCAAACATCATAAGCTATCACGTTAAATTCATTTCCAGGGAGGAAAGAAGAATTAGAAAATGGAGAAAGATGATAGGGGTTGGAGGAACTGATTGGAAGCATTATGTCCGCAGGAAACTCCATGTTCTCAAAAGGAGAATAAGGAAAGGAATTCCCGATTGTCTAAGAGGACTTGTCTGGCAACTGATATCTGGAAGTCGTGACCTCTTGCTCATGAATCCAGGTGTTTATGAGGTGAAACTTTTTTACTTTTTATGCCAATCATACATGGAATAAGGAGCATTCTCATTAGTTATTGCACATTATGTTTCCTGCTGAATGTAATTTGTAAAAGAGTATAAAGTTAAAAAACCCTAAATGTTATGTGATTTCCTTGAATTTGTTGTATGCTGTCGTATATAGCACGAGGAGGTAATTGTCAGTGATCTGCAAGTCCGAGTTTACCATCATAGAATGTGATCGAATCAACACCCAGAATAGCACGGGCTGATTGGAGTGGAAAAGTGGATGTAAATATTCAGGGTTATCGCTAGCTGTTTTATTTATTTGAGTCTCCCTTGAACCAGTGCCTTGCCAGACTGTCTTTGGGTGCGCTTGATTGGTATTAGTTGATATTAGATATGGTGAAAGTCATTAGTAGTTAGGGTATGAGAAATTAATTTAGGATGTAACATAATTGCTGGAAAGGTGCAGGTATACCTGATATAACTGTCTGGGTTCTTTTTGTTCCTTTCTGGATAATAAATTGTCCATCTCGCAAATACTTTGATTTTTTAACGATTCATTTGCTTCATGGCATGATATATCTTAACTCTATCAACTTTTATATAAAAGGATATCTGGTTGACACTATAGCTACATAGTAGCTCCTTTATATAAATGGTGGCTGGATCACCCAATTGATCTGAAGCACAGGGACATCTTGTGCTCTTAATCTTGAATTCTCAATGCTTGTGCATTTTGAACATCTCATTGAAGTTTGATTTACTTCACATGAAAGTTTTAGAAGAGTCCTTTTCTATGTGCATTTTGAACATCTCATTGAAGTTTGATTTACTTCACATGAAAGTTTTAGAAGAGTCCTTTTCTATATAATGCTTGAATGCTGGACAGCCTAGACTATAATATTTCTCCATGGTCTGTTTATTTTTTATCATGAATTTAGTTCTGCTGGATTACAATTTTCTTCATGCCTCTTTGTTGTTAACTGGTGGATGTTATTGAAGCAGGTCTTTATCATAACTGTCCAATCATACTGATTTATTTATTTTCTCTGCAGCAACTAGTCATATATGAGACATCTGCTTCTGAGCTAGATATCATCCGAGATATTTCTCGTACATTTCCTTCGCATGTTTTCTTCCAGCAGAGACATGGTCCAGGTCAAAGATCCCTTTATAATGTTTTAAAAGCTTACTCTGTATATGACAGAGAAGTTGGATATGTACAGGTTGGTAGTATTTTCAGCTGTCAGCTATCAACATATCTATGAGTTTTTGTTTCTCACTGTATCAAAATTGTGTTTGTTGCAGGGCATGGGATTTGTCGCAGGTCTCTTGCTTCTTTATATGAGTGAAGAAGATGCATTTTGGTTACTGGTAGCCCTTCTAAAAGGAGCTGTGCATGCTCCAATGGAAGGAATGTATTTGGTAAAGTTTAATCAAGCACTTTCATCATTCCATTTTCAGAAACCTATTTGATAACCTGGGAATGAAAATTACTTTGGTGGGTGTGTTTTGGTGAAAGACCTTTTAGAACATCATTAGGCAAAATAAATAAACAATTTCCAATTTTTCATAACTCCTTTTTATATGTTCATGTCATTGGAGAATAAATAATGGCGGTATGTTCTTGAATAAAATACTCCCTCCGTTCCCATTTTAATAGTCTTATAGTCCCATTTCTTCTGGGCACGGTTATTTAGAAGAGAAGGTTATATTGCCCCACCACGTGTAATGTTAAAAAGGGATATGGCCCACAAATGGGATGGAGGGAGTATTATATAATTTTGATGTGAGATAAATAACTAGCAAAATCCTAAATCAAATTTATTGGAGAATATCAGTCCAAAGATGCTTATGCTGACATTTTCCTTTAAAAATATATTACATCATTTCCAAACACTCATCTGAGCAGAATATATTTATGGAAGATATTTCTGGCAGGGCACTGAACTAAAATCAAACTTCCTAAGATTTTTTTTATCCTAAGGCCATAACCAGTTTTTGTCACCCTTGCTGAATCTATTTGATCCCACCTCAAACATCTCACTCTCATGCTTTCATTGTATTGATCGGGGCTTCATTTTAAGTTGCATTTGCATTTTCCTGTATTTTAGTTGATAGGTTTCTGAAACTCATGCCATAAATGCCTTTCATGGCAATTATCTATTATTATTCTTGAGTTATTGTGTGGTGCAATGTAATGCATAAGTAGTAACTCAGAAATTCCAAAGCTATAAATATATTCTATTTTGTATGACTCAATTAAAAATTGTAAGGGAAGTCGGAAGATTATGGAGGGAATGAAATACATATTGTCCTGCCTCTTTTGTAAGAGAATATGAACTTACATTCTTTTTATCTGTTTTTTATTTAAAGGGTCACATTAATTTTGATGTATTGGTGAAATTCATGCATTTGTGCAGGTTGGTTTGCCGCTTGTGCAGCAATATCTTTTCCAGCTAGATCATTTGGTGAGAGAGCACTTACCGGAGTTGGGAGAGCATTTTTCTCAAGAAATGATAAACCCTAGCATGTATGCTAGCCAATGGTTCATAACCGTTTTTTCTTACTCGTTCCCATTCCACTTGGCTCTTAGGATCTGGGATGTCTTTCTTTTCGAGGTTAGTTATCACTTTTTATTTATATATTGCAAATCAACTATCATACATTACCCCTAAAACTTGCTGATTGTAATTTGTCATTTTTTTCCCTAGGGTGTCAAGATTGTCTTCAAAGTTGGTTTAGCACTACTAAAATTCTGCCATGATGATCTGGTGGAGTTATCTTTTCTGAATCCTCACAATCTTATATATTTCTTATGGATTTTGATGACAATGTATGTATTTTAACAGGTGAAGTTGCCTTTCGAAAAACTTATCCATGCACTACGGAATTTTCCTGAAGATGCGATGAATCCAGATATTTTATTACCAATGGCTTACTCTATAGAGGTTAGCCCTTACCCCACCCCAACAGCACTTGACTATTGCCTGCTGGTCAATTAGGGTGAAAAGACACGGTGAATTGTGCATGTATGCTTTTATGTGAACCTTCCATATTGCAATTTGCATAATCGGGTTTAAATAAGGCCAACAACTGAAACAGCAAATAGGTGAAGTAGAATAATCCAGTGGACTGAAAGAGTAACTTATTCCTCAGACTCTAGGAAACAAGAAAATGGACACAACTTGTACACCGTATGCCTCTTTGCTAAGTATTACTACTATATCTTTGATACTACTATTTCACTCTACTAATGTACACGATTGCATCTCAATTAGGTGTCCAAGCGATTGGAGGAATTGAAGGAGGAATATGAGAAACAACAAGGGAAACTGTCCGAGCATGTTAAACAGAGGCTGCTGCAGCCATCTTGAATGATGACGATGCACCCTAATGACTTCTGATTCTTTTATTCGTTGCTGGCAACTAGCATTGTACAAAGTTGTTGCTGGGTGAAGTATTTGTCATATACAAGGTTTTAGGTTGATTGATCACTTTTTAAAATTTTTACACAGCCCTGAATCTGATGCTTGTATCTTACATTCCTGGATATGTGCTTGAGACATATTGTACACTTCATGTCACATGCAAAGACTCAGCCACATGTCATTGTTGACAAGACTGGGATTATTGATAATCTAAATAGCTTGTTTGCTTGCATCATTTTTGGCAGACATGTGCGAGGAACTTGCTCTCTTCAAAATTTGGCAATTTTAGAGAGAGAGAAGAGAGAGATTACCTATTTATGTGGACTCATTTATAATCTAGGATGTTGAAATTTCCATCCTACCCAAAAAAAATCTACATAAACGTACAAATGAGGCACTACACTGAACACATAAAACCTACTTGAATCAGGTTTCTCCATTTTCATCACAAAGCAACCATCTATCTATAAGATATCGAATAAGAATAAATCATGACGGGAACATCGGGCAATAATCAATAGCAAAACAAACGAAAAAAATATACAAGCACAAAACAGAAAAAATATGGAGAAAAGAGAAGGAAGAGCAAGAATCCCAGCAGTTGCACCAATCTACTGCCTTTTGCTCCTAGATGTGTAGAACATGTACCCCCTTGAGCAAATCATTCGTTGCTAGGTAGAAGTTCGCGTTTCCTGGGATTCTCTTCAAAAGAAGCTCATTAATTTTTCATGCTCTCTGACTTTGGCTCTTGACTGTCACTTTTATCCGTATCATAATTATCTCGCTGTGAATCCATATGAGTGCTACTTGCTCGCGTTCTTCTGTGCCTTCGATCCTGGAGAATTCAAGCACAACAAAAAACACAACCATGTATAAAAATTCTACTGGAATTTTTTTATGGTTAAAAGGTCTTTAGACCAACGAGAAATGATGGGCTGAGCAGTAACGCCTAAAAATTTTAAAATCTCCAAAGATTAACTTAGGATCCCAAAAGGAGAAAACAACATATCTACTCGTGAGAAAATTATCCACCAAATGCATTTTGTTCGACGATGGGCCGCTTTAGTCTCATAAAATGAGCTAAGCAGTATATATCATACTCTAACTTCGTCCTCCTCGACTTTGCAAAACGCGATGTGTTATTTGAAATGAAATATTTGTGCTGACATGCTTGAAAGAATGAACTTAAGCTTCAGACAGTAAGAGGAGAAGGTTAGTGGAGAAGGATAAGGAAATTCCAAGATAGTTCGGGGTTAACCCAAAAGATTACGAGGCATGATCTGGTGCATCAGCCCTAATTAAATCCTCATTGTGATTAATAAAACCATAATTGGTGATTAGTAATTCCTAATTGGGGATTGATGTGATAGCAACTTAAGAAAGAAGAATCGGAGAACTGCCGGAATATTACGTCGTTGATATGAGCATTATATGCAACGTATTACATGCAACATAATCGAAAGAGGAAGCAAGGTGACACGCCGGATTAGTTGTGCCACGGTGGAATTAGTTAGAGAATGGTTAGAAACAGAATAACTGAATGAGCGAGAAGCGTAAACAGCAGCACGGGCGGATAAAAAGAAGAAGTGGAGCCAGTGAGTGTATGACCTTATAAATATGCGGCACAACAAGAAGATGTCATCGAGGAGAGAGTGACTGACATGTTAAGAACATGAGTAATACGGCCGAGTTGCAGCCCCTACGCGAGCCCCGTAGTGTTAGTTAAGAAGAAAGACAACACATGGAGGATGTGTGTGGACTATAGGCACTAAAAAATCTCATGGTTAAGGACAAATATCCTATACCGGTCATCGAAGAGCTATTAGATGAGCTTGGGAGGCCGCATGGTTCTCCAAAATCGATCTCCGTTCCGGTTATTGGCAGGTGTGGATGGCTCCGGAAGACATCCATAAAACTGCATTTAGGTCGCACGAAGGTTACTATGAATTTGTTGTGATGCCATTTGGCCTTACAAATGCACCCGCGACATTCTAAAACTTGATGAACACTATATTCAGGCCATTTTTGAGGAGGTTTATCTTGGTATTCTTTGACGACATATTGATATACAGTGGGAGTAAAAGCAATCATGTGCAACATCTACAAGAGGTGTTAAAGATAATGCGAGATAACAAATTGCTAGCCAAGAGGAAGAGGTCCAAGTGTGCTTTCGGCGGCGGAGAAATAGAATATTTGGGGCACACTATTTCAGCACATGGGGTTTCAACCGATGGTAAGAAGGTAGAAGCATTAACTTCATGGCCAACCCCTCAAACG
The DNA here is from genome assembly GCA_034509125.1 of Monilaria moniliformis. NCBI lineage: Eukaryota > Viridiplantae > Streptophyta > Magnoliopsida > Caryophyllales > Aizoaceae > Monilaria > Monilaria moniliformis. The sequence goes on along the minus strand of JAYDZE010406354.1, from coordinate 3,770 downwards.
GCCAAACATGTTAGGAGTTTTTTGGCCTCACCGGGTACTCTAGGCGATTCGTAAAAGGATATGGTTTAATTGCTAAGCAACTAGTTGACACACTGAAAGCAGCATTGTTCAAATGGACTGAGGAGGCACAATCTTTTGATGCATTAAAAATGGCTATGGCTTCAGCTCCTGTATTGGCCTTACCGGATTTCACTAAGGCATTCACGGTAGAAACTGACACTTCAGGAGGAGGTATCGGGGCAGTATTGATGCAAGAAGGGCACCCAATAGCTTATATTAGTAAGCCATTGTCGCGGAAACATCAATTGTTGTCGGCCTATGAACGGGAATTCTTTGCAATCCTATTTGCGATGAAGAAGTGGCAACACTATTTACAAGTAAAGAGATTCACGATCTTAACAGATCATCAAAGCCTGAAATACCTACTAGAAAACGTCTCACCACGCCCACGCAGCAAGCATGAATGTCTAAACTCATGCAATTTGATTATGATATCAAGTATAAGAAAGGGGTGGAAAACTCGGCGGCCGACGCATTATCCAGAATTTCTGAAAAGTCCTCGTGACTTTAACATTGTTTGTTATGCCAAGTGAGCTGCTACAGGAAATCAAGAAATCTTGGGAGGAGGATCCATCCATCAAGCTGGTTATTCATGAGAAAAGGCTACAACCACTATCGCATCCTAAGTTCACATTTATAAACGAGGAGTTGAGGAGAAAAAGGCGCTCTCGTCTATTATCCATATTCCATGCTTCTTCGATGGGAGGACATTCTGGGGTTCTTCCCACGTACAAAAGACTTGCGGCATTCCTTTATTGGCCGAAAATGCGTAAAGATGTGCGGGAATTTGTGCGACTTTGCGTCACTTGCCAGCGTTATAAGGCATCGCACCTTCGGGGTTGCTACAACCCTTACCGACACCATCTTCATTGTTTACAGACCTCACAATGGATTTTATAGAAGCACTACCTCTTTCTCATGGGAAATCAGCTATCTTCGTGATTGTGGATCGCTTGAGTAAATATGCTCATTTCATTGCTATGGCTCATCCATTGACAGCCAAACAAGTCGCCTTGGAGTTCCTCAATAATGTGTTTAAACTCCATGGGATGCTGCATACTATAACGAGTGACAGGGCAGCTGTATTCCTCAGTTCTTTTTGAAAAGAACTATTTGCGCTACAAGGCGTGCAACTCCAATATTCAACCACGTACCATCCACAAACTGACGGACAATCGGAGGTCGTCAACCGTTGTATTCAGTGCTACCTGATATGTACAATAAGTGAGTTACCTCACTCATGGACCCAATGGTTATCACTCGCTGAATTCTGGTATAATACCTCACATCATTCAACTATCAACATGTCACCGTTTGAGGCACTATATAGAATAACTCCTCTTGTACATATTCCCTGCCTTTCCGGGGATTCAAATGTCGCAGCAATAGACATCTATTTTAGGGATCGAGAAGCCACCATTGGACTACTGAAAGCAAACATACAAAATGTTACGGCTCGAATGCAATCTCAGACGAATAAATACCGGGTTGATCGCCAATATAATATTGGAGAATGGGTATTGCTCAAGTTCCAAGCTTATCGCCAACACTCGGTTCGTGGGAAATATCACAAATTTGAGCCAAATTCTTTGGGCCTTACCAGATTTTGGATCGTATAGGGGTTGTTGCCTATAGATTGAATCTTCTGCAAACAGCTCAAATTCACAATATCTTTCATGTATCTCAACTTCGGCCCTCATCCGGCCCCACTAGACCTATTCCAGATTTTCCCCCTATATCACACATACAAGATGCTTATCCACAGGCCATCCTTGAGCGACGAATGACTCGTCATCACAATTGGGCCGTGGCTCAGTGGTTGATTCATTGGCGTAGTTCTTCTCCTGCAGACGCCACTTGGGAGTATGCAGATGAAATCTAATCTGGTCTTCCTTCATTCCTTGAGGACAAGGAAGCTTAATGGGGGAGTATTGATAGCAACTTAAGAAAGAAGAATCGGAGAACTGCCGGAATATTACGTTGTTGATATGAGCATTATATGCAATGTATTACATGCAACGTAATCGGAGGAGGAAACAACTATACAAGGTGATACACTGGATTAGTTGTGCCACGGTGGAATTAGTTAGAGAATCGTTAGAAACAGAATAATTGAAGGAGGGAGAAGCATAAATAGCAACACGGGCGATTAAAAAGGAGAGCTCATGCCTTGCGTGATTCATTCGAAAAATTAGCTGAGAGAAGTGAGGACATTCGGGATCTGGAGATTCTTGATGTATTTGTACCTGTTATTCTTCATCCTTTTTTGTAGTGTTCATCGTTAGTCATCAATAAAATTGTGTGTTGTTACCTTCGTTTGTGATTACTTCCGATCCATAAGTGAAGGTGTATCAGTCACTCACATGTTTGATGATGATTTTGGCGCCTATAATCATAGCTCCGATTGTCTCCTTGTGTTTCACGACGGCGCTTTCACGCCTCTCCAAAATCATATGGGCCCATTTCCCAAGTTAACAAAAGAGGAAGGAGGCTCCAGCCGCCACCGCCGCTGGCTTACTGGATTTGGCATTGACAGCGGCCAGGGAGACGCTGATTGTGGCGGTGGCCGTGAAGACAGCAGCGGACACCTTCTTGAAGGCGTTCATGCAATCGAGCTTCGCACTGAGGCTCTTGTCCAAGGACTACAACGTTACCCACATCAGCAATTGCTGCTTATGAAAGCATGACAAATCATGAAGAAAATTGCCAAGGATCGGTAATGGATCATCACTTAGGTCTGATTGGTGGTTCTTTCTAGGGTCGAGACGTCGTTGGAGGGCTGCGCAGAGGTCGGGCGTTTCGAGTGTTTCGACGTAGTAGTTGTCCACAAACTCCAAAAATTTTTGATTACTCCTAACGTCCTTGTGCAGATCAACAAATGCTGCCATTAATGATTCTCGAATGTAGGTTTGGAGCTGCTCAGATGAGTTCCCATTGGTGTTGGACATCAACTTAGCACCACAAGTTCCAGCAGCTCTTATGGCGATTGCCATAAAAATTTGGACTTCGACAAGAGCAGTGAGATATATTGTGGTTGTCATTGTGACTTGTTGCTTACTGGAATTATATAGAAAAAAAAGAGGTCTTGAAATTAACATGAAAAGTACAAACCCTATCGTTTTCCTATCTTTCTCTATAAATGTATAATGACACGGATATAACAATCTGCTACTTTAGCCATTTCCACTATTTATTATTATTAATTATCGGCAAGTCTTTATTTGAAGACTATGAGTTGGCGCACTATTGCAGATTTCAATGTCTCATATCGGTTGTATAAGGCAACAGATGTGAGATTTATAAATCAAGTGAGCTCTCTATCCTAATAGACTAGTCTTTTGAATTTTTAACGAAAAACAAAATACCATTAATCAGCACATCACAGATACAGAACCAAAGAAATTGAAGATGAAGAAAATGATTGAATTTTGAACCAACATACAGCCACATTTTTAGCAACAGAAAATTAATTATCGAATGTAATTAATCTATCTAACATCCAAACATCCCTTGTCTAAAGATCAATAAACATAAATGATTCAACATGCTTTACATTCTTCAATTGTTGGAATGTTTGATGATTCGTTGCAGAATTACTGTTCTGGCCCTGCAAATATGTTGAATGAAGATTGTTGATTCATCATTGACAGCTCAGCATTTAGACTTAGTCTTTGTTAGTTACTTTGTTATCCCTATTTTCTAGTATTTCT
>JAYDZE010406243.1:0-16842 GCA_034509125.1 Monilaria moniliformis | reverse complement strand
ACGACGGCTGGGTACGATTTGATTCAGTATCTCCAGCAAGGCATTGAGAAATGAGGAAGTTGTATAATCTTGATCTCGTGATATTTTTAACGCTTTCATCTTGTAGCTGGGAAATGAGGAGAAAACCACGAAATATTAGGTGTTATTTTTTTGGCTGGGGGATCGACACCACCACTTTTTTTCATTATTTTTTTAATTTATATTTTTGTGGTTTCATTTGAATTTTTTCAGATAGAAGTGAGAAACAGAGTGGCGATGTATAGTGGGATCCCTCAACTTGTAAAAATATAGGGTGTAGCTCGATTTTATTTGATCAGATATGTCTAATGGCTGTTGGGAGTACGACTGATTTGACTATGTTGCAGTTATGATTTCATTCTCTTTTGGTTATATATTTCATATTTTTATTGTGTACTTATATTATACTAATCCTACTTGTTTACTGAACTAGTGAAATAATTGTAAACTTAAAATTAGGCATCTTAGAAATAAATTCTGTATAATTAAATGTCACTTCTGCAAACCCATGTGATAAATTTGTTAAGGTGATTTTGCTGAGGGAAAATTGGAATGGAAAATGATATCATATGGCCGAATTGGTTTCTTAATTAGCCAAAATTAAAAACTCCGATTTTATCAATCTCAAAACACCTTAATTTGAATTATAAAAAGTAAAACTATATTAAAGGGACTAAATTTATAACTTGTTTGTGACAGTTTACATTTTATACGATTAAACTTTTATTTCTTTAAAAATATTTATTAATATAAAAAATATTTTCAAGATAAAATTGGGTTTAGTAAATAATTATGTTTTATTATTTAGGTTTGTATCATTATTCTATCGATTTTCAAGTTAAAACACGGAAGAATTATATAATGTGGGCACCTCTAAATATTCTATAATGAATCAATTATTAAGTATAAGATCACATTCTTATATTTTCAAGGTCAATATTAGCTCCAAGTTTATCAACGAAAAAACAAGGGTTTTTAACCGACCTAAACATTTTCTTTTTTTGCAATTACGAATTGGTAAATTATGATAATGTGGAATAAAAGTTAAATTTGTATTTTTCGCATAGACCAAGAAAATGAGTATATTTCCCTTAAATAATTGCACAATCGTCAATGCCACAATACCTTTTATTTTATTTTTGACAAGTTCACCTGCAATAATTAGAAGACAAAATAAAATGAATTTTGTAATGGAATTTGGTAATGGAATTTGCCATTTTGTCTGGCAGTGAAAATTGACCAATTATTTCTATAGTAGTAAAAAAGTAATTGAAATAAAAGAAAGAGGAGAGGGATGAGATAAGAAAGAAGAGAGGATGTGAGGGATTGAAATGTCTTAATATGAGTTGAGGGTATTTTTGATCGAAAAAGCTAAAAAAGCAAAAAAGTATTTGAAACGATATTACGTCTTAATATAGTTATCACAAATGTCAATATTTTAATAAAAGTACTGCAAAAGTATGACCCCTTAGTATAATTACTTTTTTTTATATAATTCACTAAAAAAATAAACACTTTTTTTCTTTTTGCAATTATTAATTGCTTTGGTAATCCATTTTAAAACACGGTGACAAGATTAAGGTTACTCGCAGCGCTAGCATGGCGCTGCAGCCATTGAGCATGCACGGTCTCGCGTACTTGAGCACGCGGCCGAGTCAATCCGCCTAGCCCAATCACAGGGCTCCACGTGGCATTCTTTTTTTATTTTTTATTTTATCTAAAAATCGGACTCTTAAAAAATATAAACATCCAACGACACTCTTCCAACATCACACTTTTTTTTAATTCTAATTTTTCATCAATAAATATCCCACTTCTCTACTTCATTCATACCAAAATCTATTCTTTTCCAGTTTCTCTCCATATTTTAATTTTTTTCTATCTCTCAAATATTTAATGTTCATATGGATCCAAATGGGGACAACGACAATTTCCTCGGCAACGATAGTCCGGACAACGACTACGGGCATTATTTCCGAATGGCTTGCGATGCGGAGGCGCTGGCAAAGCGTTATATGGTTGCAATGGAAGCCAATCAATCCCGACCACCGAGGCAATACGTCCACCGAAATGAGCCGAAATTTATTCATGCGCATAGCTAATACGTTGGCGGCGCGTGAATAATACTTCCAATAGTGGCGGGACGATACTGGACGACAAGGTCCTTCCACGCTTCAAAAATGTACGTCGGTCATTCGGCAACTCACCACTGGAGGAAGTTCCGACATGTTCGACGAGTATTTGCACGTCGCTGAAAGCACATGCGAGAATACTTGAAACAATTCTGTAAGGACATTCGAGACGCATTCAGTCAGGAATACTTGAGCACGTCAACAACCCAAGACTGCCAGGACCTTCTCAATATGCATGAGGCACAACGCGTCTTCTTTTGCATGTTTGGCAGCATCGACTATGTATGAGTGGAAAAATTGTCCAGCATGGAGATGATATACCAGCGGCCGTGGCACCCATCCGATCATCATCCTAGAAGTAGTGCCCAACTACCGGCTATGAATTTGATATGCATTCTTTGGTGTTGCTTGGTCAAACAATGACATTAGTGTGTTAAACCACTCCAACGTCTTCAACAACGTGTTGGCTACGTAGGGCCCCCGCCATAAGCTTCAAGGCCAATGGACGTCTGTATGAAATGAGCTACTATCTAGCGGACGACATCAATCCCCGGTAGCAGACTTTCGTGGAACGCGCATTCGGCGTTATCCAAACACGGTTCACAATCATCAAAGGTTTGAACCGTATGTGGTTTAAGGACATGCTAGCCGACATCATGTATGCGTGTATTCACTACAAGTGACACCTAAACTAAAGGTGTGCATCGAAACTTTTGAACTTGCACATCTCGTCGTGAGTCGGCTCGCGATAGAGACCAACATGGTCGACTATAATATTATCTAGTTTAAAAAAATTAGGCGCGCTTTGGTACCCCCAATGAGTAGGATTTTATATAAATTATGTATTTCTTTTTCTATTTCAATTATGTGCTTTTTTATTTCAATTATTTAATTTTTAATGAAATTGGTAATTTTCTTAAATTTGTAAATATTTTAATTTAAATATATAATTAATAAAAAATAATAAAAGATTAAAAAATATATGTGAACTTTATATATAATGCATATGTTCAAGAGTTAGTGCTCAAAAATTGTACATAGTACTCAATATTATGGATACTCTAAAACACATAATTTTTGTTGTTGTAGAGAATACACATTCCTAATTTCCTCTATTATCATATTCCTCTCCAAGAAAAGAAAATAGAGAGAGAAAATAATACTAATACGTCAACATCGCTAAATTAAACATGTTTATTTTTTGATAAAAGTGTGATTAGATATTAAGCAATCATTTTTATCATTAAAAATAATAAAATTTATGTAGTCACAATGCATTGCAGAATAAATATGCCTCGAATTTCAGATGAATAGTCTTTTTTCCGTAATTATTATTACAGCATATAGTTATCGTAATGAACGCCACCGCCGTGGTTCGAGCCACAGCGGCGGTGCAATTTCCATTTCCCCGTGCTCACTCCACCGGAGACAATTACACCGCAGCAGCCGTGTCCGCCACAGTCGCCAACAGCTCAGCAATAGAATGTCGGAATCTCAGCTTCTCCGTCAGGACTCGGCAGGGAAAGTTTGTCCCTATTCTCAACGATTGCTCTCTCAGCATTCCCTCCGGCGAGTTCTGGATGCTTCTGGGCCCCAATGGCTGCGGGAAATCTACACTTCTAAAGGTATATAATGATTTTCACATATGTAATATATGACCGAATTGTTGTCAATTGTTTGTTTAAATTGTAGAGAATTTATTTCCCGGATCTTCGTGAAGATTCCTATCTTGGAAGCAGAATTAATTTGTTTTATTGAGCGTGCTGTGTCACCTGTGTGCATCAGTTGGTTAGAACTTGGGTGTATGTGATGTATTAGGATGCAAACATGTATGGAAATGTGTGGTTGCGATATTGGGGAATGAATATTTCTCAAATCTCATGAACCCTAATTTGTTAATCTAAAAACAAAAGGCTATTGTTTCTTGAAACTTTGCAGATTTTGGGTGGTTTATTGAATCCAAATGGTGGGTATTTGCATGTGAAGAAGCCCAGGAGTTTTGTATTTCAGAATCCTGATCATCAGGTACCGATCAAGTACATGTTACGTTTGTAAATCTGTCTATGCTTTCAATTATTTCTCTCATAGGATGGCTGCTATAGTCAGATTGCCATAAATCCCTTTTTTGTTCGTCTTTTTCCTAAGTTAAATTGTTTTGGTATAAGCCACGAGCACTTCAAAACACTAAGCTAATAGTATATTTAGTTTAATTTTACAAAGGTGTTGTGCAGTTTGTTATGACTCTGGATGTGGTGAGATTTTAGATTCTTACAAGTGTGATTTATGTTGGCTGGAATAAATAATGGGAAATGCTATCGTTCCTCAACAATTAATGTGTAGGTACTACATGAACTAAACACTTTTAGAGGGGATATTTAACTATGCTTCTCCACGTGTATATTTGGTTAATGTTAGAAAAACAGAAGCATTAATCTTGGACCTAATTAGGTGATGCACAGGATACATCAGAAAACTTTGCTAATATATTGAAATCCTTTGAAAGGTCTTCACCATTTCAGTTTTGTCATCAGAAATGCTCCGTATGTGTAGCTCTATTTCAAATCTGTGTTAGTCAGAAAATTATTTTATAAGCCATTTTGTAATCTCGTCATTCTTTTTGGCAGGTAGTTATGCCCACTGTGGAAGCGGATGTGGCATTTGGCCTTGGCAAATTCAATATAGACAATGATGAGATTACATCTAGAGTGGCTGAAGCTTTGGATGCTGTAGGCATGTATGAATATTTGAAAGTATGTCAAAGAAGCTATAAATTTAAAATTGTTATGAATTAAATATTTCTGTGAGCCTGACCGCTGTTCTCAACCTTCTAGAGACCCGTCCAGACCCTTAGTGGTGGTCAGAAGCAAAGGGTTGCTATAGCTGGTGCTCTGGCGGAAGCAAGCAAAGTATTGTTACTAGATGAACTTACATCATTCTTGGATGAAGATGATCAGGTATGGCTGCTGGCCTCTTTTCTTTCTTTTATTGTTTGTGGAATGGCAGAGGATAGGAATTCAATGGTTTCTTATAACTTGTGCTATATGAAGTAAAGTATAATTATATATTTGTTTTCATGATAATAGGAGGATTACGCGTGAAATCCTGAAACAAATAACCAACTCCCTGAATCCTGAAAAAATGTGTTCCATGTGATGAGCAAAATGCTTAGAAGAACCACAAGTTTAAAACCTATCACAGAAAAGAAAATTGAGATACCCGGATCTTCTACCAAAAAGAAAATGGTGGGACATCCACACCTACATCCTACAGATGTTGGGATCACTTCTGCTGGTAATGATCCTACTGAAAACACATATAGTGTCACAATTTTAAGTTCGTTGTATAGATATGTTGAGATATATGGTTGGTAAGATATATGCACAGCTGCATGTGCATTGGTCTATACATATTATTAAGTTTAGGTTTATTCATTTAGGATGCCTGGAATCAAAATATAGTGGTTAGAACGATCTAAGTCTATTCAGCATTTACTCAAATAAGTTTGTTTTGTTATGACCTACATTCTTGCTTATTTTGATGGTGATGGCTTCGTACAATTGATTTTATTTTTTTTGCCAAATCGTATAATTGATTATTAACATGGTATGATGTGGCAATTGACCTGGTATATTGCTGCATACCAGAGTGTATTTGAACATGGGCTCTAAGTATCAACCTATTATGTGCATGTCAGTTTTGACTTTTGAAGGAATTCTTTGTTCCTCTATATTCCCTGTTAGTACGACCTTTTATCCTGCTTATTTATAATTTTTTGTCGTGGAAATTTCTGTTGAGATGCATCATTCACATGTGAACAAAGATTATTTGCTAATTTTTGATAGGTTGGGGTTGTAAGAGCAGTTAAAAGCTCTGTGGCTAGTTCAAAAGGAACTACAGCATTATGGGTTACTCATCGTTTAGAAGAACTCAAATATGCAGATGGTGCAATCTACATGGAAGATGGCAGGGTCGTTTTACAAGGCAATGCTTCCACCGTAAAGAAATTTGTCGAGTCTAAGCAAGTCTCTTACATTAAGCAAATAAATTCTTGAATGGTTAGCAATATCATATATCTTTTCACTGGATTTCATTTTTAAGCTTTAGTTCTATATCTATATCTATATCTACTCTCTTTTCTTCAATAGTAAATCAAAACCTGCCATAGAATATATTGTATGTAGTTAATGATGATATTGCTAGCCTCCCTCGAAGCATTTGAAAGGAATAAATATATAAATTTGGATATCTAAGACCTTGAAATAAGAACTGTCAAACTAGAAAGAGATTGTTGCTCATTATGACACAAGTTTGATAAATATCAATTTTAAATTCAACCAACCAATGGAGCGATACATGCAATGCTCTACTCATGTTTTGTGAAATAATAAATAAATTAAAATGAAAGAATTGGTCTTTCAAAGAACCCATTATATAAAGTTACAACACAATAACAAACTGTGATCTTTTGCACAATATCAAACTGTGATCTTTTGTTTTGCTTCATGTAAGATATTGAGATGCATGTGTAAAACCCCACAGCTGCAAGAGGAGTAACAATAAGATTAGCAAAATCCAGTATATTTGTTAGTATAAAAGTAAAATGGTTATTTTTGTAAACTAATATTTCAATTCTCAATATGATGCATAAATAAAAATACAAGTTATGAAGGGCAGATAGCTAGAATGAGTACCTCTACATCTTTCAATACAAACTCTGGATCATGAGCTAAACATGAGTTCCCAAATGTTTCACAAGGTCCACTGGTTCCAGATAATCTACGACGGAGAATAAAGAATAAGTCGACACAAGCTTATAAACTCTTCTTGAAAATGTAAGGGGGCTCTAATTTCTCTATTGAAAAGGAAAATCTTGTCTAGGAAAACCACTTATATTTCAAGTAATTGTAACTGCAACTTTCCTATTACTAACATGGTGTTAAGCTCAATCAAGATCCAAGAACACATTTTACAAAAAGGCCTAAAAAAGATATAGGAGTTGATATGCTCTATTAAATAAACTTAGCCAAACACCCCCTAAGTACGTAGCCATGTGGTGAAAGAACTCACAGATCTTCGTTCAAGCACAGAGCAAAGCTGGCACCTCCGCCGAAAGCAATCAAATCATTCACGCACAAATAGAAGTATCTATTCGCACCTATACAAATAATAAATGGATAAAAGTACGTCAGTTCTGAGATTATAATAGTGAGTAGCGATACAGCATGTTCCAAGTGAACTCCTATTGATGTTTAAGCACAGCATGACAGCAATCAGGCTATACTTTCATGTGTTATGAAAAAATATTCGTTTCAAGAATGCAATCTAGCACACATCCTCTAAATAGGAATCGCCATCTTTTGTTCATTTTATTTTCCCTGAAATACAGCTAGCATCTAGTCATCTACGTAAGCAACACCTAACCATAACCCACATATGCTAAAAATATCTATGAATCCAAAAGAATTACTTAATCATGTGACTGGGTAACATCCTGCCAAGATAAAGCACACTCTTAGTATGGTTACAACGGGATGTTCTTACCAGTTGCTCTGAACAGCCTTGGTTCACCATATATTGTCGTAAAAACAAAACTTTGATTTGTTCCCTGTCAGGTAGAGGCAAATTAGTTAATAAACGGCATTAGAGGGTAAAATGTTTCAATGGATACAGTAATTTGGAACAGGAGTTCCATAGCTGAGAGAAGCGTACGACATACCTGATATTTTCTTTTTGAAGTAACCTTTAAAGGGCGATCAAATAAGCCACCAAATACAGCACCCTGCTTGTCTCCAGTGATCTGAAAACAAAATAAGGGTCAGTTTTAAATGATTAGAAGTTTCAAAAAAATTTGCGAGCAGGTTGATATAAAGGTCAACATACCAATAAAATTGGACCGGGAAGATCAGCACTCTTTCGGATAAGTGTGTTTAATGATATGCCATGTCTTGCCGTACTGCCCTTCATTCAGTAAATTATAGTGCGTACATCAAGCCCTAATTGTGAAATAACATAACCGGATGTACTATCAACAAATATTAAATCGATTTTACCTGTACAATAGAGCCCATTGACAACCTTTCACTATGTTAGGGAGTGATGCCTCGAGGAACTGATATAAATCTGGAGAGATGAATACAGATTCATCCACAAAGCTGGGCAAGGACTTCTCAAAACTATGTGGTGTAAAGACATCTTCAAATACATCGGAGCCACTACTAGTGCTTCTTTCGGAATCAGGTACCGAATTTTCTAATTGGCTGCCAAATGAATCATGATTATGATTCGGGCTCCTTCCCAAGCCATGTCCACTGTTTTCTTTTTCAAAATCGTCATAGCTTTCTGTCCTATCCAAGGGTTTATCTTTCAGTGAAAAACTTTTACTTCTCCATTGAAACGATTGTGATCCAGTAGATGTAACTCCGTTAGCATGCTCATTTGGTCTGTACCAGCTGAAACTGGCTGAGGGGAGAAAGGAAAGCATAGAAGATGGCGATTTTCCATCCTTAGCATGTAACCTGGCCTACACATATAGAACCTAGTGTTATAAAAAAATCTGCAACAATGTAGATACTTGTAGAGAATCTAATCATTACTGTAAGACTCCATTTCTATTCAAGATTCACTCATTATAAACACAAATTATTTGCAGCAATGAATATTAACTACAGAACCACATAGCGTGCTTAAGCCTTCAGATGTTATAACACGACGAGAATATAACAGACAACATGAAATACAATCAGCATTTTTCAAGAAAGACTCATCAAGCACATTATCCCAGCTAGTGAGCTACTCCTGTTGATCCAACAGCATATATAATTTCTCCTTTTACGTTCAAGAAATTCCGAAAACATCATAGTCTCTATCTAGTTAAAATTCAGATTGAACCAAACAAGATAGATTCTCAAGTCCAACTCACATTCTTTTCTAGGTATATTCATCACTAAATAATTAGGTATTAAGCTGAATTTATCCTTGAAATTATTTAACCTGAAAAGAGATGAATTTATGACAAAAAGGAAGCTAAATTAGACGGCCCTTTCCCATCAGATCACAATTCTAATTTTGAAATTTTCAGGTGATTCAGCTCGATCAAACCTATTATAATTCTTAATCGAATCAGAATCAAATTGAGCACTATTCCTGCATCACGAACCTAAAAATTTCCCCAAAGAGCATATCAAATTACCAAAATAAATCTCAAACACAACCACATTGCACCAAAAAAAGCTGAATTCAAAGCCTTCACCATAGATCGGATGAATTCTTGTACCAAAATCCCTTGTTCATCAAATCGCTCAAAATCAATTTCAACCATCAAACTTACATAGATATATTCAAAATCTATTTAGGAAATAGCATAAAAAAGGTGGCCAACAAAAGGGTACCTCAGATTCTTGATCTACCGCTTCATTGGATGTCTGTGAATCGGAAAAGAAACTCGATAGTTTATCGTAAACCTTGTCTCTAATGGCATGCATTATTCCCTTCCCTACCTTTTTCTTCCCCCCTTTTTTAGAGAATTCCGTGTTGGTTATTGCTTTTTAGGGGGGAGGAGAAATTGAAAAGATTGGATTTTTAAGAAACCCAGATCCAGATTTGGGCAAAAGTGGTGTGGATTGATAAAGTAGCTATTTTTGAGGGAAGAAAGGAATGTAGAGAAGGAATGATGAGGAGGTCACCGACTGCTCTCATTCTATGTCGCTAAACGCGGAAAATCTGGGAAAATTGGTAAGAATTTTCAAAAATAGTCCTTTTCTATCCAAATAAAGGAAGAAATATATATTTTAAATAGGACTTATTGAAGTTTTGAAGGTTTTTTTAAGTAAGAAGTTTTGAAGTTAACTAAATTATAGTTATGTATGTCACCAAAATAATATATTATTAATTTTTCGTATATAAAATTTATATCATCAAATATAAGGGATATGACATGTGATATATATCGAGTATTATCAATAAAATATTATATTTATGCTTTAATCAATATGTAGATTAATTAAATTCCGAACTCTTGGATTAGATATTCTATTTAATATTTAAATAAATTGGAATGATATATAGAAGATTAGCATTATCAAGAATGACAAAATCGAGAAATAATCTATTTAATATTTAAAAGTCAAGTAAAACAAGAGTCCATAATCATGAAATCTAAGATTTACTTCATTCTTGTTTTGAGTTTGTTTTAAATACATAATTAAATAAATATTCAATTAAGTTAACTACAAAACTTTAATTTTGAATTATTAATTTCTTTATGATAATTGATAAATAACAATAAAATAAAATATAACCTGTATTAATAAATAATAATTAAAATTTGATAAGTTTTAATTGAAAATTAATTATCCCTAATTCAAGTTCTACGGTCGTACAGCGGTTTGCACTATAGATTTTATCAAATCAAAGAACTCACGCATTTTGAAAGATTTTCTGTACTTTTTCTTAGTGACTACAATAATCCCAATTCACAAACAAATATAGTGTCAAATACTTATACGTATTGCTTATATGTTTTACAATATTTATTTATTTCCATTAGTTTAAGTTATTATTGTAAAAGGTTTATATATTAAATAATGTTTATTCTAATCACTAATAAAAAGATAAATCATAATCTTTTCACTAATATTGTTCATATTATAAATTTTATCCTTAAATTATAACAATTTAAAAGTGGTTTAAGTGTTAATGATCAAATTAATTTCCTCCAACACTTGTTCTTCCACTCCACTCTATGGAAGATATATCAATTTACTCCACTTCCACTCCACTAAAATGTATTGCTTGAGCACATTATTTGGGTTACTTCATAAAAATGGAAGCTTTACATCCACTAATTCTTCAAAATGATTTTATTGGAAACATTTACAAAGTTTGATATGAAACGTCTCTCTCATAGGAAATAAAGTAGCATTACATTATTGATATGACATAAAGGGCGTTTAAGACTTGTCATATGAACTCACTGATAAAGATTGATGCAGCCATGTTGTATGTATATATAGATAATCACATTTTCATCTTTTGGTTCATAGATATATCAATAATTAATGTAGTCACCACCACCTCTTGTGTTTCTCCCTTTCTTTTTCTTAAAATTGGACAATTTAGAGAATTTTTTAAGCAACTCAAATATATGGATTTAGCCTAACTATTTATTCTTCACACACTATTTATTCTTCACAAACACTTAGTTGCGTGCAGAACGGGTCGGCCCGAATACGACCAGATCCAACCCGAACCCAGCTCCAAATTTGACCCAGATCCGCTCTAGCCCGGACCTGAATCCGAACCCAAATTCATAACCTATTTTATAAAAATTACGTTTATTATGAATCAAAGTGATACTTGGAAAGATAATCGTATCAAGTTTTCATATTTTATTAGGCATCATCATTTCTTACTTTTTTATATACATCATCTATGTTATAGTTGTAAATGAGGAACAAGTAACATACTACTCCATGATGCAAAACAGACAAAAAGTTACTCTTTTTAGTTCGTAATACTTCTTAGATCAACAAAATGTGTGATGTCTGAGTTATGATATCAATTGAGCAAACTCGAAATACCAAGGCAAAGAAAACACACAATGACACATGTGCCCTCACCGGAGCCCCATATTTACACACCGCCACTCCCCAACTAACTTTAATTCTGCGTTTGGATTTGCCCCTCATTTTCCCGCTTCTTCTCGTCAAAATCATGTAGCGTCGTCCTCCATTTAAAAAACGTCCCAAACAAGCCCTCCATCTCCTCCAACGTCTTCCCCTGCGTCTCAGGGTACAAAGTGTAAAATACCAAAAATGCCACCACCGCAATCCCACCGTAGAGGAAAAACGCCCCTCCAATAGTAATCCCATCATACAGGGATATAAACGTCATTGAAACCACTCCGCTTGTGACACGATTCACTGCGACAGCTATGCTGCACCCCTGCGCCCGCAGCCTCAGAGGGAATATCTCCGAGCTATAGACCCACGTGATGGGCCCCATCCCGATCGAGAAGAACGCCACGTAGGACAAAACCGATGATATTGACAGAGCTACGGCCCACACCAGCCTCCGGTCCGAGTTTCCCATAACGGTCAGTCCGATCCCGAGTGCCACGCTGGACACGATCATCCCTGCCACGCTGGACAAAAGCAACGGTCGTCTTCCGATCTTATCCAAAAGAAACGTGGCAACCAAGATGAAGATCGTCTTCGTGAATCCGACGGCCATCGTGGCCAGTAGTCGGTCGGCGTCGGTTTTGAGCCCGGCCTTCTCGAAGATGTCCGGGCCGTAGAGGACGACCGAGTCGATGCCGCTGGCCTGCTGGAAGAAGTGGATGCCCACGGCGCAGATGAGGATGTGGCGGACGGCGGGGGTGGGCCGGAGGAGGAGCTCGCGCCAGACGCCGCCGCCGCGGCTCTTTTTGGAGACGGCGACGACGTCGTCGGTGCAGTGGTCGGGGATGCCGGCGGCTTCTTTGATTTCGGCGAGGCGGTGGTTGGACTCCGCCGCAGAGTCGGAGGTTTTGTCGAGGACGCGCTTGGCGTCAGCGAGGCGGCCCTGCATGACAAGCCAGCGAGGGGATTCCGGCATGGCGAGGACGCCGATGGCGATGAAGACGGCGGGGAGGGCGCCGATTCCGAGCATTAGTCGCCAACCTATATTGTCAGGGAGCTTCGAGAAGCCATAGTTTGAAACATAGCCGAGTAATATGCCTGTGTGGGAAATTTTAATGAAAAAAATTATTAACCAAAACAAATAATTACATGAAAAAAGAAAGCTTGATAAAATAAATTTGGAAAAAGGAGTTATTGTGCTAAAGTGCTAATGCACCGGATAAAATATTCATGTTCCTACACATAAACATACTGAAATAAATCTTTGTGAAATTTGAAATCGTGACATTTGATTTTGAAAATATGTATAATCTTCGGCCTCATATATAACAACTTTATCACAAAACCAACTTAAAACGTTTTTTCTTTTTGGTACATTTGATCAATATAAGTATATGTACATACAGTTTAATACTCCATCTATCTTAAGTGGCTCGTTACTTTTAAATGCAAAGATTAAAAATGTTGTGTCTTGTGTTTCCAATAATTATTTTTTAGCATACAAATTAAAAAATGTGTTTTGTGTTTACAATAGTATAGTCCCACTTTTTGTGCTTAAAGAATATTCTTTTTTTGAAATGAGAGACTAATAATAAATTAATAGAATGATTAAAAAAAGAGGAGCAACTTATAATAAAATTGGAGGTAGTATATAAATTGAGAGAGATATAGATATGATTATTGAGGGTCAAATAGATTATTTTTATTTTCTCATATATATAATTTACTACTATTTTTTTTTCCTCAAGTGTTGACTATTGAGGTATCCATGAATATGTGCCGCGTGTCTTTGCCAAGATGTGGCGCAGACGATTTATTGGACCTATCAAATGCAGATTTTCTTCGAATTTTCCGGAATTAGATAAATTAAATTAAGTTGAGTCAAAATTGGAATCTTTTTGTTATATTTAATGCATTCATAAATATGCAAAGTTGTCATCTAGTTTAGTCATCGTCGGGCTGAATAAATTAAGACTACTAAATCTTTCTGACAGCTCTAAATTGAATGTTCATACTTAGTAGTAATATTATGTACTTGTGTTACCTTTCAAAAAATTTATTAATTTTTCTAAAATGATTGATGAACAATTTTCTTGGTTCACTCTTAAAGTTGGTAGAATTTATAATCTTTTTAAGCTTATTATTGTTTTCGTCTTTCATAAAAGAAGTGGATATTTTTCTCTATTAGCACATTAATTTTAAGCATTTACACCTAATATTAAGTATATCTTGTCACGTTCAAAATTTCCCTAGTGTTGCCTTCAACCTCAAACCCCAAAATAACAAAAAGAAATTAAAACAATTAGCAAAAAGAGTAAAATAGTTACCAAAATTGATGAAGACCTCCGGGAAGGAAGAGAGGAAACCGCGGGCGGAGGCCGGCGCGACCTCCGCCGTGTAGACAGGCGCTATCATGAGCGCATAGCCGACGCCTATGCCGGCGATGAAGCGGCCGAGCATAAGGAAGGCGTAGTTGGTGGCGAATCCCATGAGCAGCGCACCCACGAAGAAAATAGCTCCGGCGAAGACGATGGTGTAGCGGCGGCCCAGCCAGTCGGAGGTCCGGCCGGCGGCGGCGGAGCCGAGGAGCGAGTAGACATTGAGGATTCCCATTATCACCTCTTTTTGTACGTTTGTCATCTCTATTTCTCTCCTTATGTAGATTATGGCTCCACTCATTACTCCTATATCTGCATGTCACAAAATATTTTGTAATTAAATTTTTATATATGTGACAGAAGCATAACATTAGTTTTCGGAGAATTAAAACCGAATTTTCCGACGATGAATAGTTCTAAGATATAAATAAAAATTATAAAACATACAAAATACAAGGTAAAATTTTGTAGCTAGCATCTCCCAAACTCCACACACGTAACTGAAAATATATGTATTTCATTTTGTAACGTATAATTTGTGTTATTATAGTAAATTTTGTGACTAATTGATGAAGAGAATTTTTGTAAAAGAAATTGATATTGACTGTACCATATCCGAGTAAGATGGAGGTCATGGAAGCCAAGAAAGCACAAGCCAAAGCATACTTGTTTCTTTTTGGTTTTTTGGGTGTGGGTAGTTGAGATTCGGTGGCGGCGGCAGCGGCAGCGGCAGCGGCACCGTTATTCTCCGACGTCTTGTCAGCCATGTGGGCGGCGGAGAGCGGCGGTGTTAGCAGGGGTTTCAAATTAGAATTTTGGTAGTTAGGATAAGAGGCGTGTTGCTGTGAGTGGTGCATGTGGGATGAGATTTATATAGGAGAGAGAGAGGAAATGTTAATAAAAATAATAATAAAGTAAATCAGACTTTGACTAATTGAGCTCAGTTATAGAATAAGGTCAAAGATCATTATTGCCAAGTTCACGTCATCTATTAATCCCTAATAGGGCATGCAACTGAGACTCTTTCTTGGACTTGTTAGACAGGATCTTTTTTTTTTTTTTTGTATCGTTACATATATATTTTTATTATATCAATTATATTGTTTTATATAATATTGTATAATGCATCTTGTATGACTTACTATCTACGCTATAAGAACGATAAGTTATGAGATGTAAGTAGGAAGAGATGTTCCAAAGTAGACAAATTAGTTTATAGTCCATCTTACACTGAATTTGATACTTTTTTTTAGAGTTGCATACCGATATTTACGTATACTAGGTAAATTGAAACTCCGACTTATTAATTGGATATATGTCTTATCAATTGAGCTACGCAGGCTATAATGAAATACGTATATTAGGTGAATCGAAACTCCAACTTATTGGTTAGACGTGTGTCTTACTAATCGAGTTGCGCAGACTATATTTCGTTATCCAATGAATTGTTAATTAAATGTAAAATAAAATTGTAGTAATATGTTGGGTGGGCTCACTCTATCTACTTTTAAAAGTTGATGAGCAACTTTTGTTGAATTAAAATTTTCGTATTTGACTATTGTTAAAGTGATTATCATTAAGAACTTTTATTTTGACATTTAAGGAAAATTGATATTTTTAGAAAAGATTTGGACTTATCTTGGAAGTGTAATAGTAGATTAACTAATACTCCATTCCTTTCATTATAATAGACTTTTAATTTCGGATACAAATGTCAAGAAATAATTAAATAGTTATAATAAAATATGAAAGAGAATGTAACTTTTATTACTGGTGTATTTGTCTAAAAAATTAAAAAAAGAAAAAGACAAAATAAGAGGAACTATAATAATATATATATATATATATGATGTAAATAATAAGTTATATTATGATATTTGTTACGTATTAAATTTCCAGTTTATATAGAGGTGTATTAAAATGGTTAGTATATTTATAAAATTGAGATAAATGTAGTAGTTTCTTACTATGAAGAAAGACATTTGAACTTTACCCCCTCACAAGTTGACCTTTTGTTACCTCAAACTTGAAGTAATGTTGGAGTATGACGTGGCCAATTTCACACACACATAAGCTTGCTGCAATGATAAAAAAATATAATTAAATGTAAACTAACAAAACCGCACAGACGGCAACATCGCAAATTTCCAGCAGGCCTCGTGTTAGAGCCGAATATGCTGTCAGAAATCACGGAGCATGGGTGATCTTGTTGAAATATTAACAAATACAAAGAGCTCATATGTGAATTGTTTTACATCGAATATGAAGTAAAAAATTATTAACTTAAATAAATAATCTAGGATTTTAAAAAGGAACATCAACTTAAGACCTCACTCAATCATTGAAAAAGTTATGAATCTAATATTATACTCAAAAGATCATGTATTGAGATTCTTCTCTATTTGAAAATTGTTTTAGCATTCCTTCACTAATTATCTATTATATTTAGTAGATTCAATTAAAATAATGAGACGCGATATGTTTTTAGTTTTGGATTGCCATTTTCAACTATTAATGTCCTAAATTAATAATTATAGTTAATTTGCATATAACTTGGATTCATATCAACTAGTAACCTATCTATTGGAACATAAGTCTATATATAAATTTTAGGGCAAACTGCCAGAAAAACCACCAAGTTTGGTCAAATTCTGGTCAATCCCGCAAGTTTCAAAATCAGCTGATTATATCATAACT
>JAYDZE010406132.1:0-16843 GCA_034509125.1 Monilaria moniliformis | reverse complement strand
TCAAAGTCATGATATTAGCGGCTGATTTTCAAACTTGCGGGACTGACCAGAATTTGACCAAACTTCATGGTTTTTCCAGCAATTTGCCCTATATCTTATTGCAGATCATTTTCTACCTAAATTTAGTATCTTATCTTACATGGGCTAATTGTTTATGAAACACATTAAGTAGCTTCAACGAGCATACTTAAATAGTCAACCAAAGGTATATATCTTATTGCAGACAACTCTCAACCTAAATTTAGGATATCTAGAAACAACTGTGATATACACATGGCAATTTGTTAATCTGATATGGTGATTAGGATATAGTAAGAAAATGACTTCATGAAGAGTATGAAACTATCAATATTCAGAATTCAAATAAAAGAAATAAAACTAGCAACCAAACTAATGAAGGAGTTTATGAGAATGGTCAATATTTGAAAATGGAAGGATAATAAACACAAGCAAGAAGATGCATCCAATAAAAATTAAATAAAAACACAATTGCAAAATATCTAATACGTTAAAGAACATTTCAATCTCCAGAAAAAGAGAAGGTGGAAGGCAAAACAAAACACAGAAAAACGTTGGGAAATTTTAAACAATGGAAAATGGAGTTCATCATTTTACGACCTGAATTTCTTGCAACTATTTTTTCCAACTGAATTGGTAAGCAAAAAAAAAAAAAATGGTCAGAGGAAGAAAAACATTTACCTCAATCTTGGTTGTTTCTTGGAGGCAATTGAGAGCCGTGTGAAAATGAGAATAATTGGAAATTCATGTATTTAGAGACATAATTTTTAGTTTATGTGAAAACTGAAATTTGGTGAAAGTTCATGTTTTTAGAAGCAATTACCCCAAAAATTATTGAATTGTTCTTAAATTTCATAAGTTATTGCAATAAAGTAACCATTATATATGCTGAAAATTTTCCAACGACAAGAACAATAACATGATAACAAAAATTTGGAGGCAAATTTGCCACATATGACTCAACAAACGATGTTATCTAAATATTGAGTCAAACTAATGACATTTATAGTATTAATTGCATTATTCCAAATGTTAATATTGTAAACGATTTTATTTTGACACTAATACTTATTATATGGTGTCTTTATGTGAGTAATAATATAATACATGACAAGTACACCTCGACTTTTATACCAATATAATAAAGTATCAAAAATTTCAACCACTAAAAAATCAAATGTATCTATTTTGGTACATGTATGTAATGGTCACACCACAACCATTTATAAAATGTGTCTTTTAGCAGTAAACCCTAGAAAAGAATTGGTAACGCTATGAATAGTACAAGTGGGCAGAGATCCAGCGAGTGGAGTATCTTAAATGCTCAAATAGAGGGTATAACGGTTATTTCCAGTGTAAATTACCATGAATTGGGCTTTGAAATGAAAGTGGGCTGACAGAAGATAAATGGGCCTCATAAAGCCCGTCAGTTAAAGTATTTAAATAAAAATCCATAAGCCCAAGAAGAGGCACTAGAAAGCCTAAAAAGTGTAATGAATATAAAACTGCAGGGGCACGTAGAAAGAGTAAGATTTCCTCTTTCACATAAAACTTCACTACAAAATTTTCATTTTTCCTCTCAAAAATTTCACTTATTCGTTTTGGACGTTCTCGCAGCTTCATTCTTGTTGCTGAGGGGAAATTTTCAAGCTGCAGCAGAAGAATTAATCGGAATTCCGAAGTATAATTTTGATCCGAACAAATTTCTACTTAGTATTGGATTAGATCTGTTTTTCATCTTTTCCCTTTTCCTGAAGGGAGGAGACTTGACAGGTCAGTTTACTTCTTCCTGCTTGAGAAATTTGAATTGTTTTCAGTTCTAGTGTTTGAATTTGCGTTTCATGTTTATCATTGTATTGTTTTCTTCTCCTTGTTGACGTTGAAGTTGATATTTTTTCTTCTTCTTTGGTGTAGAGAGATGAAACGATTGAGGGATGAGGTGTTTATGAACCCTCAGTTTAAGCGGCCATTCGGTTCGTCGTCGTCTCGCGGGGAATCGTAAGCTCGTTACTTTTTTTTTTTTTTTTTTTTTTTTTAAAGTTTTATCTTAATCCCGAACTTGCATAATATTGTGTGATTTAATTGCGGTGTTAATGAGGTTTTCTTGTTTTGGGTTGCTTTGAGGTTGTGGTTTAGCATATGAGGACAGTGGTTTTGTGATGCCAGTGCGAGTTAATGAACTGGATTTGATGGAAAGTGGTTTCGATCGGAACTAGGTTGAGACTTATGATTGTCGTGTGTTAAAATTGGATTAGGTCGTCTCTGGTAGCTGTCTAAAAGTTCGGAAGGGAAAGGGATGAATTAGGTTAAAGCTATTGGGTTGTCTGGGGTTAAGGGGGATAAAATTTTGGATCTTTATGCGTCGCATTATCTTTTCTTTTCTGGGGTTTTATTGATCAGTTTAGGGTTCTCTCTCTCGATTAAGAAGGTCCTTAAAAGGTTAATTATTCAATATCTTTCTTTGAATTTATGAATGATTTTTTATTTATTTTTATTTTATTTTAAGAAAGTTTAAGATTTTCACATGATGCATTAGTTTAGTCCCTACCTTTTTCGTATGTGTTCGATGTTCTTTTTTTAGCTTAATTGAATGGTTTTGATGAAGGTATGGACCATCACAAGCTCCTGGTGGTGGCGGTACTGCTGCTGCTGCTGGTGGCGGCGGTACCGCTGCTGCTGGTGGTGGCAGCGGGACCGGTGGTGGTGGTGGTGGAGTTGGAGGAGGAGGAGGTGGTGGTAGTAGTAATGGTGGTGGGACTGGGGTTAGTACCAGTAGTGCTGGTGTTGCTGCTGGTAGTACACAAAAGCTAACTACAAATGACGCCTTGAGTTATCTTAAGCAAGTTAAGGATATGTTCCAAGATCAAAGGGAAAAGTATGATAGGTTCCTTGACGTCATGAAAGATTTCAAGGCTCAAAGGTAAGCAGATTTTTCTTGGTAGGATCTACATGTGCATTTGAGATGTGAATGGGCCATTTACTGAAAACTCTGTTAACTTTGGTCCCTACAGAATTGATACTGCAGGTGTCATTGCGAGGGTGAAGGAATTGTTTAAAGGACACCCTAATCTAATCCTTGGATTTAATACATTCTTGCCTAAGGGCTATGAAATCACCCTCACTGAAGAGGAGGAGGCTCCACCAAAAAGGACAGTTGAGTTTGAAGAGGCTATCAGTTTTGTGAATAAAATTAAGGTGGAGCCATTGATATCTGCGTTACAAAAACATTTTTCTAAATTTTGTTTAAGAGGACGTTAATTAATGGACAATTATTTGTTTTCTTTATCTGCAGAAACGTTTTCAAAATGATGATCACGTTTATAAATCTTTCCTAGACATCTTGAATATGTACCGGAAGGAACACAAGGGGATAACTGAGGTCTACCAAGAGGTATTCATCTCCCCGGAATCAGTCCTATTTTTTTAATTTTTTTTTGTTCTTTCTCCTTAAATAGGGTTTTGATTAATTGTTTGCAGGTTGCAGTGCTTTTTGATGATCATGCTGATCTTCTTGATGAGTTTACTAGATTTCTCCCTGATACTTCAGCTACTGCTCCGGCACCTCATGCTTCTTTTGGTAGACATCCTTTTAATCGGTATGACGAGAGGAGCTCTGCCTTGCCTGCAATGCGTCAGACGCACTTAGACAAGGTCTTTTCTGCACCTTATTCTTATTTTTTTCTTTCTATTTTTTGAGAGCTCTCCACTTTATTCTTTTACTGCCTCGACTTGTGACTAATTTATTTTGGCCTACATTTTTAGCAGCGGCAACGGAGGGACAGGGTTATTGACCCTAATGGAGAGAGAGATCTTAGTGTTGAGCGTCCAGAAACAGATGATGATAAAACAGTTAAGAAGTTGCACAAGGAGAAAAAGCATAGTGACAGGGAAAACAGGGACAGGAGAAATCGTGATCAGGATGATAGAGATCCTGACACTGAGAACAATGGCGATATTAGCATGCAACGACTTTCTGACAAAAGAAAGTCTGCTCGAAAAGTTGAAGATTTTGGTGGGAATTCGACTTTGGCACCATATGATGATAAAGATGCATTAAAAAGTGAGTTAAAAATGCTGTATCTTATAAAACTTTGATGGCAGTCGGTTCCATTTTCAGCCATAAATGTTTGACATACAGCATGTTTTTTTGTAAGTTATAATCCTAGGTAGCTGGATATCTAACAGTTCTGTAATTTTAGAACAATGTAATTGTTATTCACTAATTTTTCTTGAAAACAGCCATGTCTCTCTTATTACACAAAAACTTAGACAGGGAGCATGGATCCTTCCATACTTGTTATATTCTTCTTTTGTTTCTGCGTATTTTTCTTTTACCATTTCTATCAGTATTTTGTAAATGTGTGCGTCTTGGAATAACATGTAGTTTTGTTTTATTTTACTAGGTATGTACAGCCATGAATTCACTTTTTGTGAAAAGGTCAAAGAGAGGTTGCGCAGTGCAGATGATTACCAGGCATTCTTAAAATGCCTTCACATTTACAGTACAGAAATCATTACTAGAAAGGAATTACAGAGCTTGGTATGATCCGTATCAACAATATAGTAGTACTTTGTAATACTTTTACAGAATTTTTAAGGTATCAACATATTATATGTATATATATATTTAGATTTTTGTCATTCTCTTAGAAGTTATTCACTTGTATGTTCTCAGATAGTTTTCATATCCAATTTTTATATACACATACAGTTTTTATCACATGCATTTATTGGATAGGAACTTATTCAACTTGAAGTTTGTCTTGTAGAAGTATTTCATTTTTCATTAACCCCCCTGCTTTTGGTGTTTTTGTGTGTGTGTTGGAGGGTAGGGTTCTGATTATTATGGTAATTTTTTTATTAGTTTTTTGCTCTACATGATTCTCATACAACACGCTTTCAGGTTGCTGATTTACTTGGAAAATATCCAGATCTTATGGAGGGATTCAATGAATTTTTGGAGCGCTGTGAGCGGATTGGTAGTCGTTGATTTTCAGCTTCTTGAGTCATGTTTTCTTTTGTATATTTTTTTCGTATCTAACTAGTTTCCAATATTTCAGATGGATTTCTGGCTGGTGTAATGGGCAAAAGTACGTATACATTCAGCTTATGAATAACTCCTACAAAAATTATGAAGTGCTATAGTCTTGCCCAAACTCTAATAGTTAAACCCTCCCTTTCCAATATAGTAACACAATTTGTATTCCAACCCGAAATTACTCAGCTTTTGGATATCCTTAACTGATAAATCTTTGATCAGCAGAAACATTATGGAATGAAGGAAATTCCTCAAAATCTGTTAGGCTAGAAGAAAAGGAGAAAGAACCAAAGCGTGAAGTGGAAGGAGGGAAAGAGAAGGATAGGTACAATTTAAAATACTGGGGAAAGTCCATTCAGGAGCTCGACCTTTCCAATTGTCAGCGTTGCACTCCCAGTTATCGGCTTCTTCCTGAAGATGTAAGTGTTCTTGATGAATATCTAGATATATGATTTGGTACATATCATCAGTTCTTTTTATGGGTATTATCAGCTTAAAATTGTCTTTAAAAAAAAAAACTGTCTTTGCAGTATCCAATAGCCTCAGCTAGCCAGAGGTCAGAGCTTGGTGCTCAGGTTCTAAATGATCACTGGGTGTCTGTGACATCTGGTAGTGAGGATTACTCTTTTAAACACATGCGAAGAAACCAGTATGAAGAAAGTTTATTTAGATGCGAAGATGACAGGTACAAAGCCTTTTCAATTTTGAGTTCATGCTTTGCCTCTCCTGCATGACGGCTACAAAAACCTTAGCATTGTTAGTTCATGTTTTTTTACTAAATGTGGTTTTCTGGACCATAGACTTTGGATCTGTGTGAGATAGTCGTGTTTCCAAAGTTTATTTTACTTGCCACTGATTTTTGATTATCTACAGCGTGTGTTTCCTAGAATTTCCTTTAGTGTGTATATAAGATTTTACCAAGTATGTTCTTTGGGATTCAGGTTTGAGCTGGACATGTTATTGGAGTCCGTCAGCTCAACTGCCAAGCGAGTAGAGGAACTTTTGAACAGCATGAATAATAATTCAATTGGTTCAGATGGCCCTATACGAATAGAGGACCATTTTACAGGTTTGTCACTATAATAGTTAGGTTAAAACTTCTCTAAAGCTACTTTGCTTGCTTCATTATACTATTTTCCAGATAATGATTTGCATATACACTGATAAGTGGAATTCTCCCTCTAATTCTATGTAGCTCTCAATTTAAGATGCATTGAACGCCTATATGGTGACCATGGTCTTGATGTGACGGACATTTTGCGTAAAAATCAATCTTTGGCTTTGCCTGTTATCCTAACACGTCTAAAGCAGAAGCAAGAGGAATGGACAAAATGTCGATCTGATTTCAACAAAGTTTGGGCTGAAATATATTCTAAGAACCACTACAAGTCTCTTGATCACCGGAGCTTCTATTTCAAGCAACAAGATTCTAAGAACTTGAGCACAAAATGTAAGTTTAGTTGCATTCCTTGAATTTTCTGACCCTTTATGAGTTATCTCTTGGTTTTCATGTTGTTTTGTGCTTTTTATGGACAGCCTTAGTGGCAGAAATCAAAGAAATCAAGGAGAAACGACAAAAGGAGGATGATGTACTTCTTAGTATTGCTGCTGGAAGCAGGCATGCTATCATTGCAAACATGGAATTTAAATACATTGACTTTGAGGTTCATGAAGATGTCTTCAGGATTATCAAGTACTCCTGTGAGGAGGTCTGTTCAACAAAAGATCAGTTGAATAAAGTGTTGAGGTTCTGGACAACTTTTCTTGAGCCAATACTTGGTGTTCATTCCCGGATGCGTGACTTGGAGACTGATGATGATCATGGTATCACTAAATGTCAAATACTGAAAGGCAGCACAACTGGCTTAGTTGAAAGTGAAGGCAGCCCTAATGGGAATGCTATGACCACGAACTTGAAGCCACCAAAATCGAACTGCAATGGTAGCTCCAGTAGTTCACCTGAACGAGCAAATGCCAGCAGGACTGATTTCATGAATGTGGGTACATTACCCAAGGAAGGAGTAACTGTGGCATCTGGTGAAAGATTAACAAATTGTGAAATAGCTGGCACTTCAGCCCCTGATGTTAACCCTGGTATGTATAAAACAAGAGCAGTAAAGGTTCAGTTTTGAAGATTACTGTAATTTGTTATATCTATCAAGTCCCTGTGAAAATATAATCTCCTTCTCTTTTATCCTTGGTGTTTTTTTGCTTTTTAAGTGTATTTAGCATAATTTTGGATGTATTTTGAAATTCAAGGGCGTAGTGCAAATTCTTCACGAGTGATTAATGGTCCAATCGAGGAAGGCAACGAAGGGAAACCTAATACAGATAATACGTTTTCCTCAGAGGTATAACGGGGTCATGTTTTTGACTTACCTTTTCAAATTCAGTTCTAGTTCATTCTATCACTTTCTGTTCAGCCTTTTTCTCATTGTCTCTTTCATTTAATTTCCAGTAAATTAGGCATAATTCTTTCCTTGTTCTTAGGGCGGGGAGACATCGAGATTAAATCAATTAATAACTGGAGAGTTTGCAGAAGGCTCTAGACTTACTTCATATAATGGGGATCATGCGGATCCTTGTAAAATTGAAAAAGAAGAGGGTGAATTGTCTCCTACTGGAGATTTTGAAGACAATTTTGGTGCATATCCAGATGCTAGTTTACAAACCTTGCCTGAGAAAAATCATGGGAATGTTGGGATGCAAGGTCAAACTGCCAGTCATGATGAGATATGTGTGGATGCTGCTGGTGAAAATGGTGTGGATGCTGATGATGAAGACAGTGAAAATATTTCTGAGGCTGCAGAAGATGTTTCAGGCAGTGAGTCTGCTGCTGATGAATGTTCAAGGGAAGAACATGAGGAAGAGGAAGATGGAGAGCATGATGATGTTGATGGTAAAGTTGAGAGTGAAGATGAGGCTGAGAATACTAGTGAAGCTCACTATCATGGTGGAGATGGTGCAACAGTGCCACAGTCTGAACGATTTTGGCTGACCTGCAAGCCTCTATCAAAGCATGTGGCTTCCCCATCAGTAGGTGATGAAAAGAACGATCGACATGTTTTCTATGGGAATGACACATTTTATGTGCTCTTTAGGTTGCATCAGGTAAATTTACTTTTTTCGGTGTTGTTTCTAGTTACAATTCTACATGATAACTAGATATACATTTGTCTGATTCCCCTTCTGCCTGTCTTGTGTGTCTGGCTCTTTGATGAATATATGGCATCCTCATCCTTTTTGCATATAAAATTTTCCTGAGTTTTAGTTTTTTGTTCTCCCACTTCCCCTATTGATGACATATTAATATTTTTCCCATTTCCTCAGACACTGTATGAAAGAATATTATCCGCTAAGGTGAATTCAGTATCTCGTGAATCAAAATGGAGAACCACGAAGGAAGCAAGTTCTGATCCTTATGGGAGGTAATGTATTAGTTTTTTATCATCTTGAAAGCTAGCCAACTTCCTATTAATTTTCTGCAATCATGTTTACTTCAGGTTTATGAGTGCTTTATTTAGTTTACTTGATGGATCTTCTGATAATGCCAAATTTGAAGATGATTGTCGATCTTTGATTGGAAACCAGTCATATGTGCTTTTCACACTGGATAAGTTGATATATAAGTTGGTGAAACAGGTAATCTTTATAAAAACTTATTACACTTTGATTTGGTTCTTTAAGATTCAGTTCCTATATTATCTATCTTTGGGTTTCCTTATGCAGCTCCAAACTGTTGCAACTGATGAGAACGACCTGAAGCTGCTTCAGTTGTATGAATATGAGAAGTCCAGGAAGCCCGAGAAGTATGTTGACTCAGTTTATTATGAAAACGTCCATGTCGTTCTGCATGAAGAGAATATATACCGGCTTGAATTTGTAGGTTTTGTTTGGATTAAATCTTTCCATCAATGTATATATGCCGAGTTTATTTGTATGCTAAGCTGTTTTTATCCTTGCTGCAGACTTCTAATTCTACCCGCTTATCCATCCAATTGATGGATGATGGATGTGAGAAGTCTGAAGTTGTTGCAGTTTCAGTAGATCCTAACTTCGCAACCTATCTTCACAATGATTATCTTTCAGTTCATCATGGAAAAAAGGAGTCATCAGCAAATATGCTGAAGAGGTATTCTTATAATTTCCAATTGCACAACTTGAAACACGCAAGCTTCCACCCCGCCCCCACCGTTTCTTTTCTCTTGACGTGGGCAAAAGACTGTGGATTAATAAAAATTTGGTGTGCCGTGACTTAAAGCTTTGCAGCTTATTAAATGTTCAAACTGGAATTGCAAAGATCTCAAGTAGGGTCTTAAAGGTGACAAGAAATGGAACATACCTGTTATTTTGTGTCATTCTCTCTTGTAGTTGGGGTATCAAAGAGAAGTAAATTGGAGTGATAAAATCACAATGATTATATTGGTATAGTCAGTTCCTAATCTATTTGGGGTACATGCAGGAATATGCGCAAGTATAGTAATTTGGATGAATCGATAGCTTTCTGCAGGGCCACAGAAAAAGTCCTGATCATGAATGGCTTGGAATGCAAGATGGCTGCCACCTCATCAAAGGTATGGTTTGTCTATTGGATTTAAGCTGGTTTTTGATGTGGTAACACGTTTTTGTCTTGTGTAAGATTCTATCCAATTGTCATTTCCACAAATGGGTTACACGTGCGCACTATGCTTCTTTGCATCTCTCTCTCACATGGATACACACGCACATGCACTCGTGCGGAGCTACTTATAATAAATGTTATTTCTAAGAAATTACCTTTTTGTTTTTGCCAATTGGACATAATTCCTGTTCTTTATTCAAGAAATTGTATATTGAACTTAACTGTAATCTCTGCAAGTATTGTTAGGCATTTGATTTCTATAATTTTTAACCTTCCTAAGTCACTCATCAGGCGCTCGTGTTGTTCTTTCTTTACATTGTTTGCTCAATATGCAAGTTTGATTTCTCAGCCTACCGGACCTTTTCATCTTCCTTTTATGATACACATGCCATTTTCCCGTGAAAACTCCAAGTTTGCCTGATATTAGAGGACATAGGAGTAGCATCTTATTATTTTTCCATGAAAGTGGCTCCCTGTGTAGTGGTAGAGTAGTAGGAAATTTCATTATATTGTCGAAATCTCATGGTCCTTTTGTTATATTGTTGAAATTTCATTTCCTATCCCTATGATTTCAGATCTCATACGTCCTCGACACAGAGGACTTTTTTATTCGTCTGGGAAGGAGAAGGGAGAGACTGAAAGAACGGCATTCACAGAAAACCCAGGCAAGGGTAGAACGGTTTCGCCAGTTTTTGGCGTCTTATGTGAGTTAGCGGTCCCTCTCTGATGCCTTTTAGGTACAAATTCATTACTTCTTTATTTCTGCACTTTATATGTAATGAAAACAACATGGTGCTCATTACTTGTTTCTTTTGGAGTTCGTTCAAACTTAGAAAACGTGGCGGTCTTCTTTCTTTCAAGACATTCTTTTCAAAACTCAAAACATTCTCTGTGTAATGTGTAGTGTTTTTTACGCATATCCTTGTTTCTTTTTGGCAGATTTTACTCATGGAATTTGACGGGTACATAATTGCTCGAGCAAATTATTTATTTACATGTTGATGAATCAAATAACCACAAGGAAGCATCGAGTTGGTTGGGATTGAATCATCTCTCGAGATGAAGCGAAATGGCGCAAGAGTGCCGTTTCTGTGTACATAGTGAGGAAGGTTCCCTTCCCCCCCCAACCTTGAATTGTAGAGTTGTCTGTTTATTTGATTGTGTTGGTTTTGAGGTGGCCAAAGTTTTAGCCCATTTTCTTGTGAGTCATTGGGCTGTGTTGTATTGAGCTACTTGAAATGTTAAAGGTGGCAAATTGGGGGGATAGGTAGAAATAGTATAGTAGAATTTGATGTTCAACTATTCATTATCTTTTTTCTTGAATACATATATGAATATGTGTATATAAGTTCACTTCCAATTTATTGTTTGGGCACTTCGACGTTGTAAACAAAATGTCATTTAGAATTTCATAAAAGAAAATGTCATCTCCTG
The DNA here is from genome assembly GCA_034509125.1 of Monilaria moniliformis. NCBI lineage: Eukaryota > Viridiplantae > Streptophyta > Magnoliopsida > Caryophyllales > Aizoaceae > Monilaria > Monilaria moniliformis. Next base: position 5,732 of record JAYDZE010406132.1, on the reverse strand, counting down.
TCTAACGAAATTATTATGATTTTGTTTGATGGCATACAATATTTCTATTTTGTTTTATCAAAAGAAAAAGATGTAAGGGTAGTTGCAGCTTGTAATTAATAGTAAAAACATAGAACATATTTTGGCAAAAATTAAACTAAACATGATATAATAGAAAAATTCATCTACCAAGTATTAGTGGAATTTAAATTTATGAGCTTCAAAATTAAGAAGGTGACAAGACAACTCCCTCCTGTTGATTCATTCTTGTTTTAGAAAGGAGTGTTAAATTATGAAATATTATTACCAATTTGCAACAATTTCTCTGCCTAGTGCTAATCAATTACAACAATCATGTTACCCAATTCATATCCGGTCGTAGTAAACTTTGACGAGTAAATCACATCATAATGATTAATGATGTCATAAATAGTGTATCAAGGCGATTAATCTTGGTTTAACCAATAAGTAAATAATACATTCCTGAAAACTTGCTGTGTTGGACCAAGTAAATATGATATTTCTCAAATTCATCCCAAAACTATAACTAGTTTGTATAATTAACAGTTGAATTGAATCATTAAATAAGATCTGAAACACAATCTTAACATAAAAACTTATATCTTCATATCTAACATATTCAATGAACGAGAGAGAGATTCCTTCAGTTCTGCCTATGTCTCTTTTATATTTGACCAACGAAGCGTCGCAGGATCAACCTATCAACGCACTTACCCTCCTCATCTTTTTGAATAAATAAATATATATCTGTTTTCTCTTGTTATCTCTAATTATTGTAATGAAAATAAAAAAAGAAAATAAATTAAAAGTTCGAGAAAATTCATCTATGAAATAAACTAGTTTCCAGCAAACAAATCAAAATTAATAATTGATAAATGTCGGAAGCTTGAGGCCTTTGACTTTTTATATGGCCAAGATCTTAGGCCTTTCACATAGCCGAGACTTTTTGTCTAGCCAAGATCTTTGGCCTTTCGATTGGCCGTAACTGCCAAAATTATTATAAGGTGTCATGATTATTGTGACTTTCCACGTTCCCTCTATGCCTATATATAGGCGGGGTTTTGATAGATAGAACAACACAACACACTCAATGATCTTCAAGCGTTCTCCCTCTCAAAGCTCACGAGTATGTGCATCTTACGCATCCATCTCTTAGCTTCATTAGGAGCATTGTTTGCTCAATTCTCGAAACCCCGTCAAGTTTGCCGGTGCCTAGCGGATTTGAGGTGCTTCCACATGCTAGGAGGAAGTTGTTTTATCTTTGGGGACAATACGCCAATCCGAGAGCACTAGCCGGAGCGTAATTTATCTTGCGGAAAGAGGGCTTTCCTTGATTCAACTTATTGTTGGTTTGTTTTATTATTTTTCTTGTAATTTTTTTTGTTCTATTCTATTTTGTTTCTTTTCTTCGTTTGTAATAGTTAGAGTACCACCTATTTAACGGCTTGTTTTTTTTCATATTTCTAACAATCGCAAGACAAATTAGTATACTCTTGCTAAAACATGATTATGTCATCCGAAGCTGGAGAAAATGGGAACATCGACGCTGAAATGAAGCAACGTGTAGTCGCAAAAATTTTGGACTACGAAATGGCTAAATCTTTGGGACTTCGTTTCCTTAGGAGTTGTCATTGGTAGTAGCCATCAGAGTGCACGCGTTGTTGAATCAAACAATATACTTAATGTTCAGTATAATTGTGTACATATTATTGAAGGCAATATTGTACAGATTGTTTGGACATGTTATCAAAGACAAGGAGGACCACGAGGTGGTCGCAGTGGTGTCTGAAGGGAACCATGCCAACAATCCGAAAGAATGATTTGTGTGGGTTGAAACAAGCGCCTACGCAATGAGGTTTAAGGTTTGATAATATGATGTTGTCCAATGACTAAGGTTTGATAAGCGCTGAAGCGCATGCTAAATCAAAACGTTAGCATGAAAATGTAGGAGTAGCTAAGACTACATTAGAGCTTAACATGAAGTTGATCGAGCTTAAATTGAGCCGTCTATGAGCAATCCAAGAAAGAAATGTTGGAAAGCTCTGTGTGGGGCTTTGAGATACTGGTAGTATACTCTCAACCTCGGGTTGTGGTTACACATGATTCCCCAAGTACTTGAAGGGCACTGTGATGCAAATTGGATCTCTGATCCAAGAGACTCGTTTTCAATTAGTAGGTATGTGTTTACTATGGATGGTGGTGTTGTATCGTGGAAATCAACGAAACAGACGTATATAGCCCGATCCACCATGGGATCCGTGTTTATCGCTTTGGATAAATCAAGGGAAGAAGCCAAATGGTTTAGAAACTTCCTAGAAGATATTTCATTTTGGAAGAAGTCAATGTCCATGGTAGTGATACACTGTGATAGCCAAGCGGCTATAGGGAGAGCACAATGTGGCTTGTATAATATTAAGTCTCGACATATCCGTTAGCGACACAATACCATGAGGCAATTAATCACGAGTGGTTTTATCTTAGTTGACTATGTAAGGTCAATGGATAACTTAGCAGAACCGTTAACCAAAGGGTTAAATCGTGATCAAATGCTTAAGTTGCTAGAAGAAATTAGGTTGAAAACCATATCTAAAAGATCAGTATAGTGGTAATCCAACCATATGATTGGAGATCCCATGAACGTGGTTCAATGGAAAAACAAAACTATATGAATCTAGCTATAACACTCGGAAGATTTTAATCTTTGCACATTCCTTAGAAAAACATTGAGTGTTGAAACATGCATGTGGTAAGATGTTAAGTATTTGACTTTTTAACGATTCTTGGAAGTCTCGAGGAGATTGAGTATGACAGGATACTCGGAAAAAAAATTCACCTATGTAAGTGAGAAGTGCATGCCCCTTCAAATTTTGTTAATCACTTATGAATCCAAAGGGGTGTTCGATGGCAAGAAACGAACACAAACATGAGAACTGGTGAGTTTGTAAATAATAATGTGTCAATGTTATTCTCAGTATACACCAAGGGAGAATGGTTTAAGGCATCACGTCCACTAGACAACCAGTATACTCGATAGTATTGACTATGGAAGGTTTAAAGCCCCTAACTACCGTTCCAAATGCAATATTATATCTCGAGAATTGAGCTAAATGGGCATATTCCATGTAATAGGTTTGAGCTTGTAGGGCTCTAACCAATGTGGGGGATTGTTGGAAACTTGAGGCCTTTGGCCTTTCATATGGCCAAGACCTTTAGCCTTTCATATGACCAAGACTTTTCGTCTGCCCAAGACCTTTGGCCTTGGCGGGGTTTTTGAGAGATAGAACAACATAACACACTCAAAGATCTTCCATCTCTTAGCTTCTTTAGGAGTATTGCTTGCTCAATTCTCGAAACTCCGTCAAGTTCGTCGATGCCTAGCGGGTTTGAGGTGCTTCTACACGCTAGCAGGAAGTCGTTTTTATCATTGGTGATAATACGTCCATTCTAGAGCACTAACATGGGCGTAATTTGTCTTGCGAAAAGAGGCTTTCCTCGACCCAACTTATTGTTGGTCTGTTTTATTATTTCCGTTTTAATTTTTTGTTCTATTCTATTATAGTTCTTTCATTCGGTTGTGATAGTTAGGGTACCGCCTGTTTAACGGCTTGAATTTTTTCCATACCTCTAACAATAAAACTAAAGCGAATTTCAAAACTCGTAGCAATTCTATCATAAAAGTCTCAAGTCGACTAGGGTTGACACAATGATAAAATCATTGATCCTAGTGACGACACTAGCTCTCCTAGTATTGTCGTCAGCTTGGGCAATCCGAATCTATCCTCATACTTCCGAAACAGAGACCAATGCCAAAACCTAAAAACTAAATGCGCCTTTCCTCATATCTCGATTTCAAATATTTGTGAGACTCAATCGTATCCGTCCATTCAATTCTCAAGCACGCCGTCTGCCCTGAAAATTTCATTCTCTACTGCCGATCTAACTGCCATCGTCAAATCCGCATTCCCGACCTTATCCTTCAAGGTTTACCCCTTAAAAATGAAAGCCGAATCAAGCAGCTAATCTACTCCGCCATCCGTCCAGCCCTAGAAGATCCGCTCAACTACGCACGAACGTACCTCTCTGAAATCCCCGATTCGTGCATGAAATGCGTCGTCTACTAAGATTTCAACATGATCGGTGTCAACCATACCAAGAAGCTGTGTTCGACGTAGCTAATGAGATTGAGAGTGATCAGAGCTCCGATGTATTTTCATGCGAACTTGACGAGCTACTTCAACGGCCAGTTCTGGTCGGATCCGAATCTGTCGTGCGCACTGGAAGGGAATGAGACGTGCTACTTCAATACAAGGGTGATGGTGATGCATCTGGAGAAGTGGAAGAGAGACGGCGATTACATGCGGAGAACTGAATGGTTGATGATGACGCAGAAGGAAAGGAGGATCTACGAGCTGGGTTAACTATCGTCGTTGATGCTGATGTTTGGGAGCGATGGAGGGGTGGATTATAGTTGAATCAACACGGTCTAGGTGGGGATAATGTGATAGATAGGTTCTAGAGTTTGCACGGCGGCGCCGTCAGCTAGATGCATTAGAGCGGAAAGGGAAAATCGTGGGTCCGGCTGGATCGGGATAGCCTTGCCCGATTGATTATGTTTGGGCACCTTATGTTCTATACAATTTTCCAAGCAATTTGTGTCAAAGATTTTTTAATTTCTTTTTATAAATGAGAATGTGCCGCTGTAAAAAAAAATTGTCGGTGTAAGGCCATCTGCAACAACGCCCCATTTTCAACCACAACCCTACTTTTCTTCTGTCACGTCATCAGCCTCATTTTAAGCCAAAACATAATTTCTCCATTTCATTATTTTTTATTATTCTTCAATTTCATAAAATTATTTAAATTCAATATTAGTAAAATGAAACTAAATAAATAGAAATGCAAAAATTACTTAGATTAAAAATAGAAAATTATATTACTTAAAAATACAAAAATCCATAATTTAAATTTCTAATAAAAAATGAAAATACATAATTTAAACATGTAATTAAAAAATACGAAAATACATATTCCTAAAATCTTAGTTTTTTTTGCATATGTTTGAGTATAACTTCATATTGTTTCCTACTCGATTCGGGCCACCCAGAAGTGTTTTTCGGCAGCTCTCTCGAGTACTACTTGAGCAGTATCACATGGGTGAAAGTAAACAATACCGGCTGAAACACTTAATATTTTGGCTATTTGAGTATTTAAATTCAAAGCATTTTAATTAGTTTTGACCTTATTTAGCTTTGTTTTATCTTAAATATCTATCAATTGGTTGTCTGATGAGTTTATTAAGTTTTGAAGGTAAAAAATGCAGAAAACAGTGTAAAAAATCCAAAGGATCGAGAACGGCGCAAGTTCAACGAATAACGGATCCAAAACGGACCGTTTGGGAAGAGCCAAGGGCCACAATGCCCATTTCCAGCCCCGACAAGCCAAGAGTTCAAAGACCGCAGTCCCAAACGAGCTGTTTGGGAAGACATGCATACCAAAACAGACCTTCTGACAGTGCGGAATTGAAGATGTTACAGTCCGTATTAGGAAACAACCCATTTGGCAGGAGGCCAATACCACACAGACCGTTTCCTACGTCGGATTTGCTTGGAAAATTATATCCTTAGTCAATCAAGATCTTTTCTATGTTTTTTGTGCCTAAAGAATATATCATGAAATAAGTTGAGACGAATAAAAAGAATATTATCGAAGAAAGAATCAGATGAGTAAATAAA
>JAYDZE010406021.1:0-16844 GCA_034509125.1 Monilaria moniliformis | reverse complement strand
GTAGAAGTCAGTTGTCGCGGTCAACAAACGTTAGTGCTACTTGAATTGTAATATGTTATTTATTTTATTATAAAAAATATATTTGAGTATTATACTTAAAAAATTTATTTTTTTCCGCCCCTCTATTTTTTTGTCTGGATCCGCCACTGCCCGTTCTTACCCCAATCTAGCTCTCGGCGTTGCTTGGTATGCGGCACGGCAACTTGTTTCTCCTCGTGCTTACCAAGTCATTATGCTCAGCATCAAAGCCTATGGCTCATCGCCGATCCAATATGTGTAATATTGTTTTGATATGAAATGAAAGACTTTATTAATTTATTTTTTCAAAAGTTTTATCAGGGCCTATCACAAGGTTACAATATTGGCAAGAATGAAGAAGCTTGGGATAATATATTTTATTAATTTACATCTTTATTTAAGATATATTATTAACAAAGATATAGTCATACCTTAGGATATAGATAAATTATCTTTGGCAACAAATTAAATTTTGATATAAATTAACATCAATATTAAAAAATCAATCAAATCGTATCACATCAGTCTAAGTCCCAATTCATGTAGGGCTTGTACCCAAAGTCTCACTCTTCCTTCATCTATAAATGTGAGTATTCATATCATTTCAAAACACATGAAAATTATAATTGAAGATCTAAAAAATTAAAGGAGAATGCTCTACTATGAAATTCTCTCCAATATCCAAGGTAACCCGGTGAGATCTAAGGCGTTTTTTATGGTTTCGTGAAAAACAGCGGGAAGTGTCTCAAGCTCAACATTCAATCTAAAAACAAAATTAAAGCCATCCACATCAACATTATAAAATTTGAAGATCCAAGTCTAAGAAGATCGATGATGCATAATTCTCCAACAAATCTCAAAGATTATTCTAAGATCAATTTGAAGAAAAAAATCATATGATCAAATTGAAATTGCAATCCAATCATATATCTTTCAAATCCAAGATATTGATTTTGTATGTAATTTTGTATTTATTAAATTAAATATATAATTAGTGCTAACGATACTTAGCACATCCAGTTGGACAATCTCTACCTTTCATCTCTTCTCTATATTAAATCCATCACGTACCACGATGTCTACAACTCTCAAAATGCAAATTGCAAATTTGACACGACTTGTTAAAGGCCAAACACATGCAATGACATGATTTCCAAATTGCAAAGCTAGAGAAATAAAAGTTCGTTAATACAAGTGGCGAGCAAATGAAGGATGATCATGAAGCTAAGATATCCACAAAGCTGTAAGCGAAGGAAAGTGAAAAATTCATGACTAAAGAACTTGAAATCTCTTCCGATGGTTCAATACATGTCGATCAACTCAAAGAATTCAACGCAAGAACGATCAAAGACAAGTTCGAAAGGACCTCGTAATCATCCTGAACTTATAGCAAGACATATACTACAAGGATTGACAACTTAAATATACCTATCACGTACCAGCCTCCGAAAATTTTAATAATTTGATGATAAAGACAATCCAAAACAACATCTAGCTCACTTTGTGGAGACATGCAACGGTGCTGGAACATATGGAGATTTCTTGGTCAAGAATTTTGTCCGTTCCTTGAAAGACAACGCTTGTAACTGGTATACTAATCTGGGGTAAAATTCAATCGATAGTTGGGGACAATTGGAAACAAAATTCTTCAATCGCTTCTACAGCACTCGAAGGACAGTGAGCATGGTAGAGCTTAAAAATTCATGTCAATGGAAAGAAGAACTTGTCATCAACTACATCAATCGTTGGAGAAACTTAAGTCTAAATTGCAAAGATCAACTGTCAGAAACTTCTGCAATTGAAATGTGCATCCAAGTCATGTATTGGAGTCTTCGATATATCTTGAAAGCAATTCAACCAAAAATCTTTGAGAAATTGGTTACCAGAGTTCATGATATGGAGTTAAGCATAGTTGTAAATGGAGTTGAAAAATTGTCGATCGAATAACCTCATAATTTCAATAAAAGACAAATAACAAATGATTGGGGCAAATTTTATGATGAATCTCCAATTGAAGAAAAAGAAGAGATACTAAATCAAGTTACAAGTCCCTCTTCCAATGTATCATGCAATTTATAAAGATGGTGTTCATTGATAAGAGCCTAAACTATCACTGATGCTCCTTAATTCGAATTGGTTTGTAGTTGGTGTGGAGAAATAGGGAGTTGAAGATTACGTGCGATTCCGCAATGGTATTAGGTTCAAGGACTATTGGATTCCTAAAGCCGAAATCTACGATTTGATTACTCAATTTGTGCGTTTCGCGAAACGAATCGGCAGCAGTCAGGCGGGTATAATTCCGGCAGCCATGGATCTGGAAATTTTGAACGGTGCAGAAAGTGGAGGCGGCAATTGGTGTAATCTTCATCACCCAATATATGATGATTGATGAAGATCACAGTTTTGATAGTGATAGGGATAGTTATTGGGGGTACCAATCATGATTTTATTTTGATTTTGATTCTAATGACTGATTTTTCTTATTGATTTTGTTAACAAGTACTAGTTGATTAAGTTAGTGTTTTTAATACTTATTCCGTTGTCCGTTGTTCGTCCAATAAAATAGTGAACATTTATTTATTTATCGTTTTTGGACATAATTTCTTTATCTTTTATTCTTACTTTCTCATTCACAATACACTCTACTTAATAAAGTGAAATCATTTCTCTACTTACAACACAATCTACCTAATATTTATTAAAATTTATGCCACAACCTAGTGTACACCCATTTTTGGCAATGAAGTTATATAGTGATTAGTTTTGGCATGATTTTGTTTGTTTGTTTGCTATGAATTTTTTGGTTTTGCTGTATATATCTTTTGTTTTTGTTTTTTCCAAAAATCTGTAAAAGTTGTTGGTTGCATTATTATTAAAGTTTTGTAGAATAATTAATCTTTTTACTCATTTCTGTGTAAAGTCTGATTTTGCAAAGAGTGATAACATGGTCAAGATTTTTGATGGTTTTCTTCATCCGCTGTCCCATCTCTAATTGAAGTAAGCTCACTGTTCTTGAAACTGGTTAATTTCTTATACTGCCCAGATGTGTTGTCTTCTTGCATGTTTTTATTTATTTCAAACTATTTTCTTATAACTAGTAGTGAAAATTATCACTACTAACCAAGGAGCTCAACAAGGAGCTGAACAAACCAAGAAGTAGCTTGCAGCCTGGCAACCGAGCTCGTGGAGTCTCAGAACCAACTCATTAAACTCTTAAGAGTGCGAAAAAGCTCGACTGCAGGAGCTACGTAAGATATTTCAAGAATGAAATAGGGAGTGACAGTCGCAAACTGATGAAAACGTCGTGTAAAAATATGTTCTGAAGCCATTAAATGATAGTTATCCATGTGTTGCTCTTGAGAGATCTTATCTATATAAAACTCAATCCTGCATAGGTAAGCTTTATTTCTTTAGTTCCTAAGATAAGTTGGGGTGGAAAATTATGGCCCCTCACCAAGTAATTTATATATTTATACTTATATGTATAAACAAAATTTCTTTTTTACAATCATGTCTCAAACTTTATCATAATTTATGAGATGGTCGTAGTATGAATAAAAACATAATCCAACTCTAAATTACTGTTTTCATCCCTAAATAAATGTCACATGTCATTAAAACACACGTATCAAGAAAATGAACAATTTTATTCATATTTTATCTAATGATTGAACTGGAAATTGACACGGTTAGAAAAAAAATACCATTTTTAAGAAAAAGTAAAGAAAAATTTGACAATCTTTATAATGCAATACTCAATGACACAAAAAAAAAAAGTAGATAGATAATTATTATAAACAAGAATCCGCAACTCCCAACACCACGTAGACTTACCTCAATCTATTGAAGTACAGCCACAAACTATGTTGAAAAACATCATTTGAGGTCATCTTCCCCAAAGGCGGGCCCCGCAAAAGATAGTTAGTGGCTGAGATTAGCTCAGATCTGTCTGCCCAAATCAAGGAATACCACTGGACCACGCCCCTCTCCGCCACATATTCAACTTCGCCCCTCCTTTTCCAATTTAATTATATCCCGCGCTCGCGGTCTAATACACCTCTACCGCCATCTGTCACCTCTACCAATCAATTCGCGACGCGAATCTGGGGGCAAATTATGATTGGATATTCCCTTGGCTCGATACGAAGTCGCATATTCCCGTGAAGCATTTTCCCATTACTTACGCGATTTAAGATTAATTAATTATGCTTAGGATTCAAATTAATGGTACCACGTATCTTTTAGACTGTAGTTAAAAAAAATTTGCGGGAGGAATAAACAAAATTTTATAAAAAAAATTTACTGCGTTTGAATTTTTATTTAATTCAATTATAAATACATTTAGATTTTCACGAAATTGCAATTGCATATTTGGTTTATGGGCAGTCGCACAATTTTTTTATTTTTTTCGAAGTTACCGCAGATATAAATGTGGTATAGGAAGAGAATTACAGCGTGGCAGTCAAAAGTGCATGCCGTGGTAAAAATGGAAATTCCACGCTTCATTACAGACAACAGTTTCCATCTGAATGAACTGCAGAGAATAAGACCTTCAGCAATATATAGCGCTAGAGAGAGAAAGTAAAGAGGGAGAGAGAGAGAGAGAGAGAGAAAGGAGAGAATTATTGGTCGTGTGGCAACCTCCGTGAAATCGAGTTCCCTCTCACTCAGGTAAAGTTTCCGTAATCTCAAACCCTAAACATCACTTCTCCAATTATATCGAATCTAAAATCCCTTTCGTTTCAATTTGTTGGTTTGAGTTTCTCTCTTCGATTTTATCGATTGAGGGGAAGGGGGGAGAAGAGAACTTTCACCTTTTATTTTCCGTCTGGACTTTGGAGCGTTAATGGAATTGGATGGGGCTGATATTAATTGGATTTAATTCTGAATTTTCTCAATCTTAGTGGAATAGTCTAGTCTCGATTGAGCCGATTCAATGTGATTGAAATCCTGACGGAGCTGATTATTGATTGCCTGTATGTTTGTGCTGTGCTTTCGTTGAGTTCATCTTATTTTTATGCGTTTTGGATGTTAATTTCCTTCTTAGTCGCCTAATTGTGATTGACTGGATTCTGGTTTCTGCATTGCAGGTCTGCGTGCATCATTCAGCATTATGACATCTTCCGTTCACAGCCTTTCAGGTGAATTTCTGTGAAGTAATTACTTTCTTTGCTAGTATAATATGGTGGTTTATCTTGTTTTAATCCATCAAATTTTAGAGCATAGAGGACTAAATTCGCGTCGTTTGGCATTTAATGGGAAATATTGCAGTTTTTGAAAGTAAACATACATTATGGATGGTATATGTTTGTATAGAAAACGGTATCCATCGATTAGTGGTAGGTGAGACCTTTGGAAAACCTTATCTAGCTAGGCAGAGTAAGCACTCAGCAGATTTGTGCTGCATATTTTCTGATCTTCCAATGTTGACTTTTTCTAAGGAGGATTGAACTCAATGTTGCCATTGTTATAACACTTTTACTTCATAATGCCCTCTGTTTTGATATTCGCTGTCGAGACTTCCTTACTAGTTTTTATAATATGAATAATTATCAGATAATAGTGAGGCTGATGAACAACAAAAGCACACAGAGTCTTACCTACAGCCCTCGTCTCCAGCAAAAGGGATGTGTCCCACTGGTATTGCATCACCAGGAATGCACTATGCGTCACTCGCTCAAGTTGGAGTTGGAAATGTAATTGTATTACATATGGTGTTAGTTGTGCTAATTGTGTTTTTATTAGTTTGAGCCCCCTCGTATATTGCTGAACTTAAAAGTATCGCCATCTAAGTCTTGAGGTATCATCTGTTTTTTGTTTCTTGTTCTTACGAAAGCCCTTAGTGTCTCTGCTGCATCACTATCGTTATCAAATTCTCCGGACAATACTTTTCATGTTTCTCTTGAATCTAAGGAGATCCCTTTGTAGAATATAACTATATAATCTCCGTAGAATCATCTGTAGATGTCATTTTAGGTTCAAACAGCCATGTTGCTTGATGGTTGATAAATGCTAGTTCAGTATTTAACTCTAGTTTCTTAATACTTGCAGGCCAAAACAGCTTACCCATATCCTGACCCTTACTACAGGAGTATATTTGCTCCTTACGAAACCCAGCCTTATCCAGCACAACCTTATCCTGCACAGCCTATGGTACTCATTGTGCTTGTCTCCTCGTCCTAACAGAAGTTCCCAAGTGTTCTAAATCTCAACTTAATTCAGGTACATCTGCAATTAATGGGAATTCAGCAAGCTGGTGTGCCATTGCCGTCGGAAGCAGTTGAGGAACCTGTCTTTGTTAATGCAAAACAATATCACGGCATCTTGCGTCGTCGCCAATCTCGTGCAAAGGCTGAATCAGAAAATAAACTTTCCAAACCTCGAAAGGTATTGATGAGTTATGTCATCATTGCATTCATTCACATAGTAGTTTGATGTATAACCCTTGCAACTCCAGCTATAAGGTGACACTAAAGGACAAGCCTATCCCAATTAAGGCATTTTTCATAATTGATGAATTCTTGCAGCCATATTTGCATGAATCTCGGCATTTGCATGCACTGAGGCGAGCTCGGGGAAACGGGGGTCGATTCCAGAAAAAGAACGACAACCAGAAGAAGAAAGATGTGGAATCTAGCGGAAAATATCACGACAACCTCAACCTCAACAGCGAAAAGGATGCCCCCTGAAGATGTAGCTTAAACAGGTCGAATCAAAAGTAGCTCCGTCGAAACTATCTCGTGTGAATTTGGCAGATTCATAAAGATGGTTCATAGATTTTAAGTCATAGTCTCATATGTGTACATTCAGTTATAGGTTTTTGTAGGGAGCATTTCAGCAGAATGTGAATTTCAAGTTGCTGTAGCAGTTTCGTCTTTTTTTTCGAGCAATGATGCAACTCAAGCTTTCTCTCTCTAGGGGTGTCACTCTTGCCAAGAGTAGACTAGTAGGAAGCATTGCGCGAGATGTCTACCAAATTCCCCAATAGATAGCTCCGACAAAACTTTCTTGTTCGGTGGAACGTTCTCCTTCATCAGCAAGCAAACGATGTTGGAAAGATAAGAGCAGCATCTCACTTTTGAGTGTAGCTTCAACCATGACAACTAGCTCATGATCATTTTCCAGACCTCGCCATCACAGGTGAGAAACATTGTCATGTAAGAAAGGGATCCAATATATCTCAACAAAACATGCCAAAATCATAAAGCTTAAGAGGTCGAGCTTTAGCTATCATAGCAGAGTAGCTCAAAAAAGAAACAGAGAGTATATACGTTTCCAGTGCTGGTAAGAGAGTATGAATGAATGAATTCGTCCTTTCCTTGCTCCACCAAAAACATCATTTTGCTGTAGAGAGCTACATAAATCCAATCCATACACAAATGCATCTACACCAATAACACACTGCGTATACTGTTTATCAAACCAATCAGAATCTCTCAAGTATACGAATTATATTTCAAGATTACATTTTTTCCTAACACAATAAAAAAATCCTGCCACCAAATTCAATCGACGATCAAGAACCACATTGCATTCAAATAAATGGAATAAGCTAAACAATAACCAGAAAACCAAATGAGCAAGAGAGAGAGAGAGAGAGAGAGAGAGAGACTGACGGGTGGTGGCGTTGATCCGCTAGCTCCAACGCGAACGCATATCGCGCTTCTTGTTGCGGCGATCTCTGTATGAAGCGCCTTCTTCACTCTCTCTTCGCAAATTCGAACACCTCCTATTTGTTCATCTCTACAAACAATTTACATTTCCTTCTCGCTCCTCGTATTCGAGGCTTCTATTTGATTTCACAATTGGGCCTGAACAAGTAACAGAGATCCAATTTGCGCCGGCATTATTTCGCCTAAATATTTCCTAAAATAGGCTAAGCTAAGCCCAATAAGGTGATAAGACGATAAATCGCATCTTAGTTGGTAAGACGCTTCTCCTCAAATCAATGGGTTGGGGGTTCAAGTCACCACGGGTATAAATGGAGAACCATTATTAATCCTCTTAAATTGAGGAAAAAAATGCCCAATAAGGTGATAAATCAAATATATCCCAATTTATAACAAAGTTCAATTTTTTCCCTATATATTACATGAAAGTCGTGAAGTAACGTGTCAACTTTATTAAACGACAAAATGCTACTAACTTTGCGTCGTAAATTTATTGGGGTGCGATTTATTATTTTATGATTAGTTTTGAGATGTTGACGAAAGTGTGAAAGATAATGATAGTGTGTTGCGTGTCTTATTCGAACAAACATGATATGCCAATTATCTCTCAATCAAACCAAATTCAAAGGGTATAGATAGGCTACCTTCTTCAAAATTTTCAACACAAGCACAATTACTTCACTTTTGTTTTTTTATTATAATATGTTATCTACAAATATTCCCAAAATTTTCTTCTCTTGAATCATTTGTAGTTTGCCTAAATCTCCCACGTTGTTGTTCTTGGGTTTTGTCTCATCGAGACATGTATTCTTGTCTTCTTCATTCCACGCATTGTTCATTGAATAATCATCAAAACCAGTCTATTTGTTGCTACGTGTGATTGTCCTTGACCTCAAATTTTGTTTGTTGGGATATTTTTCCTTCTTCGTATTTTTATTTTTCATATTTTATTCTATTGCTATTTATGCGGTGTATAGTGACATTAGAGGTCCCCTCATGTGTTTGAAATATTTTTATTGATTATTTAAGTACAAACTTTTTATTGATTTGGCTCTTATTTCTTCCCAAAACATCGATTATCATGACAGTAGCAGATTTAGAGGATGCTAGGGAGAGAGAGGTTCAGCACCCTAACCAATTTTCTTTATACAAGTAAACCTTTTATTTATTTTGCTTTTTTGCATCCTTTATTATCGAAAAATTTCAATTATGGCATTCAATGTTTTTTTCTATGTCCATCCCTATGTCAAGCTGTGCATTTATGCAAATGACACACACTTACGAAGCAAAGCTATGAATAAATAATACAATGAAAATCCAAGATTCTACCAACATATTTTATCAGTTTACATTCAATAGGCATCTTCAAATACACCAAACAGTGCGATCTCTTATCTCGTAACATAGAATTCTAAGGGTCAAGTCTCACAATTCCCCCACCACCAACTCAAAAAAAACTACATTCCATAGAGGATTTAATTATTTAATATACGATTCGTATTAAATGTCAACTAACTTGTTCTCATAATTGCACAAAATAAGAAGAGATTTCCTTCGTTACGTAGCCTTTTAATGTACCCCCACCCACCCCCCAAAAAAACTAAAATAGACATTTTGAAAAATAATAAGGAAAGGATAAATAGAGGTAGAATGTTGGATGGATTGATAACTTGTGGAGTCACTCTCAACCATAATATTGGGTTACTTTTTGTTGCATTTATGAGAAGGTTGACAAATAAAATTCATAATCTTTGGTATCACTCATAATCATGGCAAAGTATTATACCATGATTTTCTGCTATTATTATTACCACCATAAAGTTTTTTTCCATTCTTTTTTCTTTTGTTTTCTCCTCTCTCTCAGCATGAGCAGCAGCATCCCTCTTGGCTCTTCACCTTTACGACTCCTATTATTTCAAAAACATGGACCCCACTCTCCTCTGTCCATTCCATGAAATCTAATCTGTAATACAATGTGTGAGTGTCATATATGTGCATGAGAGAGAGAGAAAGAGACAGATGTAAAAAGGAAGCAAAGTCATGGAAAATTTAAGAAAGATGGAGAAAAGGTGGATGGTGGTGGGCTTGAAATAGGCTCAACTCTCTCTCTCTCTTCTCTCTCTCACTGTGTGAATCACACACACCCATATAGAGAGAGAGAGAGAGTCACTCAGTGAGACAGAGAGAGAAACACGCTTTTGGTGCATGAGAAGAAGGACAGTCCCAGCCCTTTTTGGGCTGCAAGCGACTCGCACTTTTGTCTTTAATTTTGCAAAATCACGCAACGGGATTGGGATATGGGAACATTAACAAGTGGGCCTGACCCACACATGTGGGCCTCTTCTGCCCCACCCCCAATTTATCTGAAAAGAATAAAAATATTATGTAATTCAGTTTCAAGCGGTAGATTTATTACGTGTACAAATATATGATTATATGTACAAATATTATATTGACTATGTATTAAATGCGGTGAAGTCATGCAAATCAGGTTTAGGTTATGTGGCTGAATTGAAGCGCCACAAGACTTTACTTAATGAGAGGTTTTGGGTTCAATTTCGTCAGCGTCCAGATATTTTTACATCTTATGTGGTGCTATAACAAACCGCCCTGCGTAGGATGTTGTAGTGTTTTAATTGAGTATATATATAATACATGTAATTCTAAAAAAATTTAAAAAATGTGAACCGGTATTGATTTTAGCTTAAATGCTAGATTTTATAGGTGGGCTCAAATTAAATATTATATATTTTTTCTCCACGATTTTTTAAAAAGATAACTAGTGATATTGCTCGTTGTTAAATTTGAATTTGGAAAATCTAGTATTGAAGAATATTACTCCCTCCGTCAATCAATAGATGACCCATTTGAATACGGCACGAGTTTTAAGAAATGTAAATTAATGTGAGTGAAAAAAGTTAGTGGAATGTGGGTCCCACTTTTATATATTAATTTTATAATTGAATGTAAGTAGAATAAGTTAGTGGATTTTTGGACCTACTTATGAAAAATGGTAAAAAGCAAATGTGACATGTAATGTCGAACATACCGAAATGACAAAATGAGACTTTTAATGGCGGATGGAGGAAGTATATAATACTAGGATTGAATGAACAATTACTATATTAAAAGCAAAATTTAGATCACCAAATATGACTATTATAATTAGTTTATTTGTATATTGTGATATCTCTATTTAAGTAAATAATGTATCTACACATTATAAGAATAAATATTTTACTGTTCGCATCAATCATGAGATTGGGTAGCTAGGGAGACAAGAACATACTAATTGCCTTCTCCACTTTTTTATTTTATTTTTCCTTTATTTTTTATGGATCATCTGCATACCATTTGTTTACATTGCATTAGTATTATTCATCAAAACATGATAATATATCTTTATAAAACATAATGAAAACTCTATTTCACCCCTCTCTCTCTCTCTCTCTCTCTCTCTCATTAGTCCACACTAGATTACTTTGGATGCTTTTGAAAATGTGAGACACTTTATTCAAAATGTCAACCTAGTGAAAAATCTAAAGGTCAATTGCTTTTTCTTACCTCTTAGGATTCTTTTGAGTGAAGGCACAATTTCAAGGCACAATGCAAATATACATGTGGTGGCGGCAAACATTTTCAAGTATTACAAAATTGTATGGTGGTTGGCGGTCGACTTTCTCTCACTATGAAAACTAGAAGTAGCCAAACAACACCTTAACTCTCTTGTTTGTTGCTTGTAATTAATAATTACTCCTTTTATTAGAGTGCTAATCAAGCTTTCATACCTGCTAAAAAGGGGTGTCATCTTCAAGCCTCCTAAACCACATCATTTAACACGATTTTAAGACTCTATTTGGCTCCTTTTCAACTTTATTTTTTTGCAATACATTGTTAGGGTTTATCCATAAAGGATCATGTTATTCTTAAGATAATAATGTCGTCTATAATTTGAGTCGCGTATGTACTCATAAGTTTATTCGACTTCTGATGACGACGACTTTGAATTTATGATCTTTTAATAACTACGTTGTCCATTCCACCAACCTAAATACTCAGCTATCGACGTACCCTTAGTAGTATGTTCATTGCTAAGTAACCCTGAAACTGCCTATTTATTCCACTGTTTATAACAATGACATGCTTCTATATCTTCCCTTAATTTCCTATTGGCTTCAATTAAAGTTGCCTTAATTAATCTCGATTTTCCCACTAGTCTATAGCACCCGTCACTCCAATTTCCCCATCATAAGTGATTAATTAACAATTTCGAAAATATATAGGGCCCACCCCACTGACATGGCTTTCTCTATTTACTTAATATTATAGTATAACATTTGGCCCCAACTTTTATGATTTTTCTATAATATGACCCCTATACTTTTTCTAAAATTTTTAAAACATTTGCCGTCTAACTTTTGTGAAAAGCTCCATGGCCCTCATCTTCATCATGAACAAATTGTCAACGTGTCGCCATACTAAAATAAATAAATTCAAAATACATATATATAACAATTGTATATACCATAGCTTCATTTTTTATTTTATTTATATTATTTATATATAAATCGAGTATACTTGAATCGAACACACTGATGAAGAGTCATGTTCCAATTTTGTAGGGGCAGTCGAAAGCATTTGACAGGGATCTTATAGGAGGAATCAACCAATGAGAATACTTATAATTAGGAGAATTTAAGGTAATTAATTCAAAATTTATACATGTGTTAGTGTTTGGTGGGTCCCATTTCCAGCTAAAAAATTAGTGCATGAAAATGTAATAATGATATCATGTTTATGGAAGCATGCTGGGACATCAATAATTAATTCGTAGGTATTTCCTTTATTTAATATCCAATACTACACACATATTTAATATCCAATACTACACACACACATTCGCTCTTAATATTTTTTTTAAATAACAACATTTTTGAAGTTTGTAAATATATTATGTATTCTATCAGCGTGAAAAACATAATTTTTTTTATGAGACCAATGACAGATTCATAAATTGTTTATTGTAGGGTTGCACTTCTGTAATTTCAGTCCAAGTTCTTTATAGTTTTTTGGCCCAACTCAGGTACAAAGCATTTCTCTTCGACGACAGCTCGAACGTGGAGTCGAATCCAATTTAATACAAATTTTAGTACTTGTAAGTCGATGATAAGATCGGTCGATCCCGCCCGACTCCATTTTCATGCGTCATTAACGAAAGGATAGAGTACATTACATGAAGTTTAACTTTCTATAACTAGAAAAGCAGATTTAGAGATTCTTTTTTAATTATATTGGATATTGCATTTATTTATTTATTTGGAATAATTAAATATAAAATAATAATCACAAAATTACTACGTGTATTTATTTTTCATATTGCAAATAGAGCTAGTAACTTTTTAAACGCTTTTGCCTGCTGCATTCCTCGTGCTTCGTGGGTCGAAGCATGTGGGCCTGTCAGGCCCATGTAGTTATTCTATTGTTCTTGTACTGGCCCACCTTCACATACAATTCGGGTATTCGGGTTGACCCACCAATATCAGATCATTTTATTGTGAGATGGACAAATATTTTAATCAAAATCAATTATTGAATTTCATATTTTATAATTTTGTCGATATTTTTAATTACAAATATCCTATTGAATATGTATTTAGATTTGAATGTCGATTGACCCGTTTTACAATGATGCACTTTCACACAATTTTTTGTGAATACTAACTACCCCTTAGCATCAACAGAAAACCGACATGATTGTCCTTTCCCCGATGACCGAATCTGCCCTTGCGGCGGCTCGAAATTTGAATTTTTTTACTTTTCCTAGAAAAATAAAGCTTGAAAAAATCGTATTTGCTAGGATCCACCATTATTGCGATTCAACTGTAGCTCTTGAATTACGTCTCCTCCATTTTCAAGTTTTAGATCCGCCACTGAATTCATATCTTAATTCTCTTTCGACATTATTTGGAATAATTTTTTTAATAGAAAATACACAATATGTAGTTTTGTACTTTTTGGACAATAAATATTGCACTTAGTTCACGCGTAGCATATATTAAATTAGTTAATGCTACTAATATTCATACGAAGTCCTTCAAGAAAAATGTATATGAAAACTGCAATATAGAACAAAAAATAAAATGTCGAACCTAAATTCAAATCATCTCCTTATGGATTAATTATTTTACATGTGGGAAGTGGATTTAAGAATTAAAATCAATCATTCGCCAAATAATGAATACTACTAATATACAAGACAGAATTATTAAAGATATACACACACAAATATACTATACCAATTTCCTCCCCATGCATGTCAAGTACATCATACCACATGCATGCAGCATCCATCACATATCCCACATTCATCCTCACCATACCAAAGGAGAGAGAATGTATAGAGAGAGAGAGGGGGGGAGGTTCTGTTTACTTTATTTGAATTAATATTTTTCCCCAAGAGAGGAAGCTACAGGCTTAACAGCTAGAAGTTCTATTTGTCTAAAAATGGGCCTGCCAGTCTGCTTACAATAAAGGTATCCCTTCTGCCTTCTATTTACTATCTCCAATCTTTTCACTGTTTTGTGTTTCTTTAATACTTCCATGTTTGTACACTTTTTTATTTCCGAATTTATAGTAAATGTCAAATACCCTTTCGTAATAACAACTGGGGAATAAATCATTATACGCACCTCACTTGCGTGCATTCAACGTGTTTGATGGTATTACTCACTCAGCTTTTCATTTAAACCCCTTTGCTTTGCCTCTGCAACTCGTTGAACTAATCGTTTTGATCAAGTGGTGAAAATTATTGGCGTATTTTGCAATCGGAATTAGTTTATCCTGTTCTGTTTTTTGTTTTTCCCTTTCTGATTTTCCCTTTCTTTCTTTTTCCTGTGGGTTGGTTTTGTGACTTTAACTACCCTTCTCTTATCTCACTGTATATAGTACTCTCTCTCTCTCTCTCTCAACATTTCACTTTCTCGGAATTTCTTGAGATTGGGGTCTTAGATAAAACCAGGGGACCTCTGTTCCAGTAAACAACACTACCTCAACGCCAGTCCTTCTCCTGCCTTGCTCTCCTCTATATCTCTCTCCTTTAGACTAGGAAAGAGAAAGATATACTTCACAAAAAAGAAGAAACCAACGACACAAAAACAACAATCTTGATGAGTGATACAGTAGGCTCTCTGTGTGAAGAGAGCCTGCCTGTTCATGCAACCATCTAAACCGCCATTACTTTTCTTCCAACAAGCAAAGATTCAGTCTTTCTGTGGGGGTGTTTGAATGGCGCTTTCTATGCACAGGGATAGTAATAGCAGCGGCAGTAGCAAGCAGCAGCAGCAAATGGATGCGAGCAAGTATGTGAGGTACACGCCGGAGCAAGTTGATGCGCTCGAGAGGGTTTATGCTGAATGCCCCAAGCCTAGCTCTTTGAGGAGGCAGCAGCTCATTAGGGAGTGCCCCATTCTTTCTAACATCGAACCTAAACAAATCAAAGTCTGGTTTCAGAACCGCAGGTACACATGTTTCTGAAGGCCGTTGGGACATATGAGTTTGAAGTTCTTAAGGATTTGGAAAGTTCTTTGGGTTTTCATGGGTGCTTCTTGAATGATGTAGTTATTGTTTGTTTATCCTCTTCAATTAGATTTAGTGTTTTGGGAAAGAAACTGGTAAACAAAAGTTGCTAATTTTTTCTTCTGTTCTCAAATTTTCGTATTTAGAATAGAGTTAGGAATTGGAGCGGTTCCGAACCTTAATGTTTGTTCAGCTCTTCTCCAAAAAATGGCGGTTTTCAATATATTTTTGAACATCTAAAATGGAAGTGAAATAAAATAACTTAGTATTCTGTTCATGGTCCATTACGAAAATTTGAGGGCTCGTATTAATCTTTTCACTAATCGAATTCGGAGGTGAAATTCGATTTCTTGCTCGCTTAAGAACTTTTGCACGGCGGAGAAATCTCTGAATTTTCATGAAATCTTTGTCTGAAATTTGTGCCATTTGTTGAGAATTTAGTGCTCAGTCAATATGTTTCAGATAGGCCTTCATCATTTTTAGAGTCATGTTATTAGTTGCTTTTTCTTCACTTCCTGTCCCTTTCCTTGTAGATCTTAATTCAATGTATACAATAAATGTACATCAGATCTTACTCCGGGGTTGAACGCTACTGAGTTTACCAGTTGGTAGTCATCATTAAGAAGTTTACTTTTCAGGCTTTTGCTTTTATTGTTTTTCTACGACTTTCAACAGTAACTATTTTAGGTTTTCGAGGGCACTTGTTCTAAGATGCAGTTAGTATTGTTAGACTGTAAATGTTTGTTCTTTTTGAATTTTCAGTAGATGGAGAGTTTTTTTTTTGAACTGTCTGACTGTTCTGTTGATTATTTTATGATACATTTATTAATAAACTCTACCAATCAGATTATTGATGGTTTGCTTTTTTGCATTCATTAGCCTCTCTTATGTCTGGGATTTTGACAAAAAAATCCTGTTTGCAATCTAATTTTAATTGCATTACACAATGAACAACTTCCTTGTTTTATCTTTTGTAGGTGCCGGGAGAAACAGAGGAAAGAAGCATCTCGTCTCCAGACTGTTAATAGGAAGCTGTCTGCCATGAACAAGCTGCTGATGGAAGAGAATGACCGCCTTCAGAAGCAGGTCTCGCATCTGGTTTATGAAAATGGTTATATGCGTCAGCAGCTGCACACCGTAAGTTTGTAATATTTTTTTGTTTTGTTTATGTTACATTGTTATAATTTAGTCTAATCAGTTGGCTTTGTGTCTTGTCATTATGTTACTTAGAACTGATTCTACTTGTGTTCATTAACAGGTTAGCTCAACCACTGATACTAGCTGTGACTCAGTGGTTATGAGTGGTCAGCAACAACAGCAAAACCCAATTCCTCAGCATCCTCATAGGGATACTAATAGCCCAGCTGGGTAATTATCTTACTGCTGCCTTAGTAATTTGGATGTTTAAGGTTGCATATGTGTTGGCGGTCCGATAAGTTTGAACTGATTTGGCTTCTTTATCATTTTGTTTAAGCTGTTTTTTGATGTTTGAATTGTGTCTTTGTAGTCTTCTCGCAATTGCTGAGGAGACCCTGGCAGAGTTCCTTGGTAAGGCTACCGGAACTGCTGTCGACTGGGTAC